>PVJC01001991.1:0-84911 GCA_004026665.1 Murina feae | reverse complement strand
GCACTGCCCTTTGTCCCAGATATGATAGGAATTCTTTATAAAGAAATGATTAGGGCTGTGAGAATGGATGGTGGTACAAAGGTGCTCAACACAGCATTACAAATAAAGATGAAGATGAAATAATCTGAGTGCCCCAAACCAGAGAATATTTAAATGACTGATGACTGGATACAATGGAACGCTATGTGATCATAAAAATTGAGTTATAAGAAGACATTAGTTAAAATGGGAGAAGAACCTACATAAGAATAAGTGAAGGCAAAGCTGGCTATGAAACCACATGACACACCCCTGTTTGGGAAAAGCAGAACATACCAGGCACATCTGCACTAAGATATTAATGTGGTTATGTCAATGGCTGGGTTGCAGGTAAGCTATTTTGTTTGACATTCTTATATGTTCCTAAGTGTTTTGTATTCCACACGGATCACATATTTTACTTGTTAAATTCATGGGACTATTAAAACATCATAAATAACATTAAAAGTCAAATGACAAAACTAGAGAAAATTACAACATGGGATTTTCAAAGTATGTTAATATACTTAATTTATAAAGAGCTCTCACAAGCCAAGAGGAAAAATATGAACATCTCAATGCAAAGATGTGTATGGGGAGCATAAAGGCAATTAGAAAAGAGATATAATCACTCAGCTAGCAGCTAAAAAGGGGTCGAATGGGAAAAGTAGCTCACAGAGAGATGGAAAGTTTTGCTCTTCAAAGTGGAATTCATTCCTCAAATACTGACAATACTTTGTGTTGCCGTTGGTGAGAAGCATCCCCCTCACACAGGGATACGGCCAGTGTGGACATCAGCTTTCTGGAGGGCAGTTCGGCAGGTATAGGTAAAGAGAAAAAAGTGTGAACAACAAAGTGACAACAAATACATACCTATCAACAAGTGAACCTAAAAATTAAGTCAATAAAGAAATCTGATGCACAGAATAAACAGGTGACTAGAACAGAAGCAGGGGCATAGAACGGGAGTGGACTGACAATTCTTGTGGGGAAGAGGGTATGAGGAGTATAGAAAGAGACTGGACAAAAATCTTACACCTATGGATGAGGACAGTGGTGGGGGTAAGTGCCAGTGAGGTGGGAACCAGGTGGAGGGGAGCTATGGGAGTGAAAAAAAAAAAAAGAGGAACATCTGTAACAATCTGAACAATAAAGATTTATTTTTAAAAAAAACCAAACCTTGAAAAGGTTAATTCTTTGTGACTCAGAAAGTCAATTTGTAGGAATAATCCCAAAAAAGCAACCATGGCTATTCAAAAATGTATGGGCAAGAGTGCTCTTTGCAGCACTACTGAGAATAATCAAAATTAGGAAATGGCCAAAATAGTTCACAGTAAAGGGTTGGCTTGGTTGCCAACCACAGCACAGGCCTCCAATCCTGCATGAGCCATTCTAAAATCCAAAACCTCTCAGGATTTTTGTAAGTTTGCTGCAAGCTCATGGGTGGCAAAAATCTAACTTGAACTTAAAGGAACCTGCTTAATAACCAGTTTTTATCTCATTTAGTATGATTATTGAAATGTTTTCTTGCCCAAATACAGGGGTTGGCAAAAGTAGGTTTATAGTTGTGAGTATGCGAAACAGTTTATTCTTGTATTATTATTTATTAATTGTTGTATTATTTTCCATACAAACAACTGTAAATCTACTTTTTAAAGATATATTTTTATTAATTTCAGAGAGGAAGGAAGAGGGAGAGAGAGATAGGAACATCCATGATGAGAGAAAATCATTGATTGGCTGCCTCCTGCACGCTCCCTATTGGGAATCAAGACTACAACCCGGGCATGTGTCCTTGACTGGAATAGAACCCGGGACCCTTCTGTCCGTAGGCCGATGCTCTATCCACTGAGGCAAACTGGATAGGGCCAACTGTAAACCTACTTTTGTCTACTCCTGCATTTCCTCAAGTCTCTTTAGTGTATTAAAAGAATCTGTAGACACATAATTAAAAACAACATAAAACATGTTATAGTACTGTATCAACACTTTAACAGTGGTTATCTCTAGATGGTAAAAGTATGAGCAATTTTAATCTATTTCTATACATTTTTATAGTCTCTAAATTCTCTATAATGAATCTATATTATCTCTAACAGATAAATGTATTTTATAAAGCTAAACTAAATCTCGCCCTGTCAGTGGGTTGAGTGCTGACCCAGGAACGAAGAGGTTGCAGTTTAATTCCTGGTCAGGACACATGCCTGTGTTGCGGGCTCCATCTCCAGTGGGAGGGCATGCAGGAGGCAGCCAATTGATGGTGTTTCTCTCTCATCATTGTTTCTATCTCTATATCCCTCTCCCTTCAAAAATCAATAAAAAACATATTAAAAAAATAAAAACCTACACTAAATCTGGATTTTACATTACCGAGCAACTGAATAGAACATCAAAGATACACAGGCACGATTCAAGCTTAGTTCTTGTAAATCTGACTCCTGTGTTCTTTCCCTTCTCATGTGTGAATATCTAAACTGGTGGTTTGGAAAGAAGGTCCAGCAGAATTTTAATAAATGCTATGTTTAAACAGATTCTGTGGACCAGTGCGCATTGAGAAATGCAATATATAGAACTTTACTGCAGGACTTCTCAGGGCCTTTTATATTTCAAGATGCAATGTGTTTCCAAAAGAGAGGTGTCATATGCTGAGTTCCTCTAATACATTTAGCCTTAGATTTTTTCTGTTTAATTTTAATTGTTTATGTTAATGTGTGGGAAATCAGCACCATCTTGAGAATGTACTTCCCATAAAGCACTTTGGATGTGCTAATCTCATGGAAAATTTCACCCTTCAACTGGGAAAAATGTGCAAAGGACACCTCAAGAGCGGTGACAATCTCCTGTGGGAATGCGGACTCTGTCCGAGTATTAGCTTCTCCCTGTAAGATCGACGTTCATAGCGCGTGAAAGGCCGTGCTGCTGGAATGGAAGCTTTTGTTCCAGCATTTGACCCGATGTGATTCCATAGGATGTGATGGTCCGTTACGTAAATACTGGTGAAAAGGCTGTGGAAGCAGGAAGTCAAAGCTCCCAGAGTTCTCTGCATCCTCCTCCCGGGGATCAGGCACCTCAGAACTTGTCACGGAGACACCAAACACTGGGGGCATTTTGTGACATGAACCCGAGCCTGGGAGGTGGCAGAAAAGCCGGCAGGTGAGCATCCAGGGTGACCTAGGTCAGGTTGCATCTTCTCTGGGTGTCTCAGTCACTTCACAGGCACAACAAAAGGGTTGGTTAGGGCAGAAGAGCAACCTTGTTTCATCTCACTTGCCAACTCCAGCTCAATCCATTGGTAGAGGCTTCCTAGAATCTTGAGTCAGCCCCTCTGCTTAGTGAGAAGGAATGCTGGGCTTGATTATTGATGTCTGCCCTGGGCACACATGGACAGGGTGGGTTGTACCTGCCCCACATGTCTAAGTACTCTACTAGGCCTGGGATGCTTTGGAATGGGCACATAGGAGCCAGCTCCCAAATCCAGTGTTTGTTTCATGAAATCTGGTGATATTTTGCCTCATTTCTTTCTTTCTTTCTTTCTTTCTTTCTTTCTTTCTTTCTTTCTTTCTTTCTTTCTTTCTTTCTTCCTTCCTTCCTTCCTTCCTTCCTTCCTTCCTTCCTTTCTTTCTTTCTTTCTTTCTTTCTTTCTTTCTTTCTTTCTTTCTTTCTTTCTTTCTTTCTTTCTTTCTTTGGACTCCACTTCATCTATAGAGATTCCAAAGTCTTGGCTCGTGGCCTCTGTAATAGCGAGATAATGGTTTTCTGTGGCAGTCTTCTTCTGCTCCCTTCCTTTCACCCTCTTGCCAGAGATAAATCTGTTTTTACTAAAAGAGAAAAGAGGAAAAAAAATACATATGTAAAAATCACACATCCTCACCATGTGCAGAAATCATGTGTTTGGCAGCAAGAACATATTTCCAAGGCCAAATGGCATTTTTCTTTTCTTGCAAAACGAGCAAGAAAAAAAAAAAAGGTCCTACTTTCCCAGCAGCTGGCACTGAGTTACTGGTCCTTGTCGGTTGCTGCCGCTGATGTTGAAACCCGTGATGCTGGGAGAGCAAGTCCTGGGGGAGCTGGTTGCAGCCTCCTCTCCTGCTTTGCACAGGGACTGAAACACACAAAAAAACCCATGGTTGGCAGAACCATTGTCACAGGTATTAGCAGGAGGGTGGTACGGAGGCCAGAAGGCCAGAATGTCTGTAAGAGCTTCCTCTCCCCAGCTGTGTGATTTGGAGCAGAATTCTTAACTCCTCTGAGCTTTAGACTGCTCAAAACAAAACAAAACAAAAACAAAAAACAAACAACGAACAAAAAACAAACAAAAAACCACACCAAAATCTCCAGTTGGCCTGCAGTTGGTCAGTGTGTGAGGATATCCCAGAGAACAAAACTGGCAAAGGTCTCTGCCCTTGGGGGACTGACATTTCAATAGGAAGGGGAAGGATGGGAAGGAGTGGGAGGGAAGACGGATAATGGCCTGGGTCATACACGTGTTAATATCAGATGGTACCAAAGACCAGAAGGAAACTAGAGCTGGGCAGGGGAATGTGAGGGGCCAGGGTGGGGTGCCCTTTCAGGTGAGACCAGGAGCCATTAGGACCAGGAGTTGGTGAGTTTGTGCGCCAGGTGTCTACCTGGGGATTGGGGCTCCTGGCAGAGGGAACAGCAAGGGCAAAGTCCTAAGGCGGAAACATGCCAAGTGTGGTGGGAATGGCAGGAAGCTGGTGTCTGGGATGGAGTGGAGCAGGGGGAATAGGAGATGTGGGCAGGGTGGGGAGGGGGTGAGGTTGGGCTTCATGAGGACTTTGGTGCTTCCTTTGAGCACCTTAGGAGGCTGTAGGAGCTTATTCCGAAGAGGAACATGCTCCCATTTGCATCCTAACAGACTATTTGACCCTGTGTTGAGAAAGGACGGTGTGGGGGGCAAAGGTGAAGGCAGGGAAGTGCTTTGGAAATTGTTGCCCTGCTCCAGGACCACAGAGAGAAGGAGGATGGGGGAAATGCCAGGGATCTGGGTATAGATTGAAAGCCCCCTTACCAGGTTGTTGTGGGAGATTGTGAAACAATGTGATAAAAGTCCCACCCAGTGCCTGGAATATAGTAGGTGCTCAGTTAAAATTAGGTCCCTAATCTAGTCATTTGACAGCTGTGCTTGCTCTTAGGGAGAAGTTCTGTGGCTCACCCGAGGTCATCCTCATTCATTCAAGCATTTCACTAGGTGTTGTTTTTTTCCACATTCCCTGGGATTGGAAAGAAGACTTACTACACAGGTGTCAACACTTCCCAAGAGCAGGACAGGGGGCTCTCCATGACCAGAGGGAGGCTGAGAGAGGCGTAAAGGAGACAACAGCCACTTAGGGACTCTTGTTTCCCAAAGTAAAGTAATCATGAAAGCTTGCCAAGGATCACCTTGGAGGAGTATGGTTGATGGAGGGAAGCTTGGAGCTGGTGTTCGAGTTGCTTTAGGGGGATTCTGGAGTTGGAATGGAGCGGTGGCACTGGGTTCTGGAGAAAAAGTCCTTGAAGGTGAACTCCTGAATTCATCCCCCTGCCAGGGGTAGGATGCATCAGAGCCACGGCTGTAAGTGGCCAGGCACTGCCTCTCACAGCCTCCCGACCACGGCCCAGGGCTGCCTCCAAGGAGAGCAGCGGTCCTCCACACTGAACGTGGTTGGTGCTGCTGGCATTCCTGAGGGCTTGAGGGAGCTCTGCCCAGGGCTGGCAGGTCCACAGGGCCTCAAGGAGTGCGATGGAGTCCCTGTCATAAGGTGTCCCAGCCAGGATGCAATTGGTGTGGCAGAGGCTCTGGGTGGAACAGGAGCGGGTTCCCAGGTGAGCTGGTGATCAGAAAACTGTTTCATAATAGATAATTTTATGTTTAAAAGTTAAAGCTTAAAAATAAGTCGACTTAGTGGAAGCCAGTGGGCTGGACGGGCCGTGGGCTCCCTGGGAGTGATTGAGGGGGGAACTGTGGACTTGAGGTGCTTTTGCCCTGGGTGGTAACGACAGGAAGTTATCTGTGCCAGGTCCTCAGGGCTGGCCAGGCCATGATGGGTCTGTTGTCACAGCTGAAAATCCCTGGCAATGGGCAGTCCTACATGTAGAGGACATTTTGCCCTTTCCAGATGCTTCCATCTCTTGTGAGAGCAGCGATGGAGGCAACAGGATGAGGAGAGAAGGGCCCATCACCCCTTTGTGTGCATGAGAACCGCGGCCACCCTGCAGCTTTGAGCTTAGACTTGCTCTGGAGGCTGCCTTTCTTTCAGTCCCGGGAAGCAGCGCCTGACAGCAGTGCTTGCTCACCTCCCACCCGCCCGTCCCGTCTGAGGTCTCCACAGGCCGTCTTCCTGTGCAGACAGTTTGTGCAACTCAGCCTATTGGAAAGCAGTTACATATGGCCAGTTCCCCATGGGGGCGAGGCAGGGTGCTGCGGGAGCAAGCCTGCCCCTCTGCTCTCCCCACTCTGTCTTCCTCTCCACCCAGTGACCTCTGTCCTTTAGAGCTGACCCGACCCCAAGCCTTGTACCATGAGGAGGACCTGAGCGGGCAATGGGACGGCTCTTGAGGGCCATTCAAAAGCCACAGGAATGCTGACCTTGGGCCTCAGGGGCCTGTGTACCCTAGCAGGGTGGGCAGTAGTGATGAATTATCGATGCACTTATTGACCGATAAACAGCACAGTGGGCATCGGGCATATGTTGGAATGAGAGTGCCCAATGGGCCAGGCAGCTTAGGGGGGAGCCCTGCCCTACTATGACCTGCTGTGGAGCATGGGGAGCTGGGCACCTCAGGGCAGCTTGGTGCCCTCACCCACACTTTCCTCACAGGATGTCGTGAGGACCAGAAGGCGTCTGCATGTACAGGGCCTGTGCCTGGCACAGGTCAAGTCTCAAGAAATGAGGCTATCATCCTGCTGTCAGCATTGGAGCTGATTCTTATGACAAGTCTGAAAAGAACCGCCTCCTCGCCCTGGAGCTGGAACTAGCCATGTCCACGGCTTGATGACCCCAGTGCTCCTCCATCGCTCTCACCACCCTACAGAGCAGGTCCGAGCAGCGACACCCCAGAAAGCCTCAGGATGGGGCCCCCTGCAGTATATCTGTCCTGGGGACCTTCCTCAGAGGACCGAGCGTGGTGGCCCCGCCCTGCTGAATGCCTGCGAACTCGCCCAAGATGAGGCTGTGTTCCAGCTCCCCAGTATGCAAGCAGGAGGGTCGGGTACCAGTTCCTGCCTTCTCCACAGCCCCGTGAGGCAGGGACCAGTGTCTACTTTGTGACTGAGGACGCAAAGACCTGAGCGTGCTGGGGCCCTGTCTCAGCTGACCGGGCTCTGTGTGTCAGGCCAGGTTCCGACTCTGGTGGCAAACCCCCCAGCTCCACTGTCACCCTCCTGACCCAGACTTCCCACTGGTGCCTACCTGTTGCAGCAGAGTTTCAGAGTTGTGTCTGGTGGGGGAGGGGGAGAGGGGGGTTTTGAGGGGCAGAGGGATTCAGACTGGAGGGATCAGGTTGAACCAAGGAGACAGACCAAAGCTGGGACCAAGAAGAATTCCCAGCCAGACCCTCAGCTTTCCCCTTGAGCCTCTGAATGCTCAGGATGGGAGGGTGCGGTGGCCCAACAGCTGTCCCTGTGTGCCATCCTCAGTGGCCTCTCCAAATCCTAGCACAGCCTCCCCTCCCCGAGGCAAATCTGACAGCCCAAGCCTCAGGCTTCCAGACCCCACATTCTCAGCTCTTTGGAGTTTTATTCTGTCTCCTTAGAGTTTGGGACATTCTGGCTAACACTTGGACTCTTAGAGGCAGGGACCAAATGAGGAGGAAGAAAGAGAGGAAACACAAACTTCAGAGTCAGACTGACCACCTGGGAACCCTGATTGTACCATTTTGAAAATTGGTGATCTTTCTTCATAATTTTGAGACTCGGTTTCCTCATCTCTAAAATGGGCATGGCAATATCTGCCTCACAGAGCTGTAACGAAGAATGAAGAGGAGCAGGCAAGAGACTCCAGCGCCAGAACCTGGGGTAGTTATGCTCAATGCAATTGCAGCGTCCTGTGTCTCACAGCCTCCTCCCCCTCCCCCCTCATCCCCACCTGGCCCCAGCACCAACCCCCGAACCCCCTATCAGGCTGGGGTGCCAAGCTGGGCAAAGTCAGGGATGAGCCAATGCTGCTTGGTGGAGGGATCATTTCTCCTCTCAAGAACATGCTGTCTGCCCTGTTGTCTGGGGCAGCTATAATGTCTCCCACTAGCTGCGTGACCTCAGGCAGCCCCTTTCCCTTCTCTAGGCCTATGTTCTTCTGAGTGGGGATGGGTGTTTCTCAGCCTCCCCAGTTTGGACATTCTGCGGCGCCAGGATGTGGAGGATGCCCGGAGCAGCTGGTCTGCCCGGGGACAGAAGCCCTGACCCCTTCTCAAGCCCCCTTGGCCCAGGTAACCAGGCAAGTGGTTAATTAGCACTCTGGCAACCAGGTAACCAAGGCCAGCAGGTGAGAAGTTAATCATTTCCACAAAACACAAACAAACCCCCATTTCCACGTGAGTGGTGATGATGCAATCACACAACCGGACCAGGCCCCGGGCCACCTTCTCTGATCTGAACTGACCCCAATTAGCCAGCTGACCCTGACTCGGCTCGCTCATCTATAGCGAGAGAGTGTGGGATCGGGGTAGATACAGAGCTGCAACTACTGCTCCCAATGGGGTCAAAGGCTGGAAAGTGACCGGGAACCAGGCCTGGCGCACTCCCTCCCCCCGGCACGGTCTTCCCCCGCTCCTTCCCGGGGACCCGTGCCCCAGACTCACCGGGGCTGTTGTTCTGCACAGCCTGCCGCCCTTCAGTGCTCACCATCCACTGGACTCCACCTCTCACCTGCCCACATCCCGCCCCTCCTGCCCCCCGGCCCCTCTGTCCTCTGCTTGTGGGTGACAGGAAGGTCCGCCCAGGGCCAGGGCCAGGGGATCAGAGGGCACAGAGCTGGGGTGGGCTGAGGAGCCCTGGACTTCCACCCCGACTGTGCTTCCTGGCACAGGACCCACGCTTCCTGTGTGTGCGGGGATGGGGCGTGCAAACTGCCTGCTGGGGCGCACCCTGCAGGGGCGCCAGGCAAAGTGGGTGTGTGGGAAAGCTGTCTGCCTGGGGGGCGGGGGGTTGTGAGCAATGGGAATCCGAGGCCAGAAATAACTGCTCATGGTTTCTAGGAGAACTCGGCTCAATGTCAGATTCCTGTAGCCGGAGAGCAGACAACAGAGCTCCTCTGTGGCGGAGTCCAGCCTGGCTCTGCTGTGGACTCCACCCTGGGTGAGCCGCCCACCTGCTTGGACTTCGCGGCCCTCGCTTCTCCCTGGGCTGGAGTAAAAAGATGTCAGTCCGAAGGCCACGTCCAGCTCTCTTGTCCCAGCACAGTGCCTGCTGAGGGGACAGACCCAGCCCTCAGAGAATATGTCTGTTCCAGGCCCATGCCTCGTCTGACCCTGACGGTCCACCTCGGCTTCCCTGAGGCTTGCCCGGTGCAAAGCCCAAAGTCCTTGCTTCCCCACCCGCTTCCTGCCTCCTGCCTCCTGCCTCCTGCCTCCTGCCTCCTGCCTCCTGCCTCCTGCCAGGAGCCCAGTGGCTCCAGCTCCCAGACACTGAACCTGCCCTCAGCCCCACCAGCAGTTCTCCTCGTTATCTCATCTCCAGGGTGACAGCAGAGGCAACAGGAGAAAGAAAAGTTAGATGTTATAAAGCACGAGAAAAAAGCTGGTGGGAAGGTGCCTGCTGAATGTTCGCGCGCTCTCCCTTGATTTTGAGGTAGAGGTGAGGAGAGGTGGGTGGCGTACGCCTATAAAATGGCCTGGCCTGGTGTCTGTCCCAGGCTCTGCTTCTTTAAGAGAACGCTGGGCCAAGATTTATTGGCTGCGGGGGCCCTGCTATGTGTGTGGCTTGGGTGTTTACAGGCCTGGGGAAGGCTGGGCTCTCTCTTCCCAGGCTGCAAGGCAGTGGCCAGCAGAAACTGGGTAAAGAATGGCTGCCATTCACGCTGGAGTTTGCAGCAGGACTTGGTGTGCAGCCCAGGGCAGCGGGAGGCCTTGCACTGCTAATGGAAAGGGAGGGAACCCCCACCCTGCTGGGTTCAGACTGGGAGGGGCCAGGTGGGAAGGCCAGTTACCTTTGAGTGTCAGGTACCCTGGCCAAGACCCTGGGTGTACAGGCACTGGAGACAGCCCAGAGCTGGGCACACAGGCTGTGCACCCAGGAGCTGACCAGGTGAGACCCTGAATGGAAGCAGGCCACAGTTACATCCCGCATGGGAGGGAAGGGGCGATGCAGGACCTGCTGCCTGCAAGCCAGGATGCCCTGGCAGAGAGTGTGCCCTTGGCGGGTACTTCGGTAATCGGAGTCTTCATTTGCTCCCCTGGAAAGTGAACAGAATGCAATTGAGTTCATAAGGTTTTGTGGGGATTAAATAATGGCACGTGTGCAAAAGGGCTGGTGTGTCTGCACTCAGCAGGGCTGTGGTTACCAGCACCTCCACCGCTGGCACTGCCTTCCCCCTGGGTCCTGCAGGCTGAGCACTTGGAGCCTGGTCTCAGCCGCAGCCTGCTCCTGCTGACAGTGCGACACGCGGGTAGCACTCGGGTGGGGAGACACAGCCCTGCCGGCCGCATCCACATCCCACTCAGAGCTCACCTCGGAATAAGAGCTGCCGTTCACTGATCTCTGACTACAGATCAGGGCCGCGCCAGACACACCACCATTCATCACTTTTATTCAATATTGCGAGCCTTCGATTGTGGCAAACTTCAATGGTATAAAGTCAGCCCTTGGATCACAGCTTTAGCATTTATGGATTCAACCAACCTCAGATCAATGATATTTGGGAGGAAAAATCCCAGAAAGTTCCAAAAGAAAAACCAAAGCTGAACTTGCTACTCTGACCCCATGCGGTTGAGGTGACGTGTAGGTGCATCCTGCTGTAGCGCATGTGCCAGCACAGGTTACATGCGAATCCCACGTTATTCATGGAAGGAGCCTGAGCAGCCATGGCCTTGGGGGTCCACAGAGGTTCTGGAGCCAGCCTCCTGCCGGTACCCAGGGACAACTGTCCAGACACAGAAGGCATGGTGCTGAGCCCCTGAGATCCGTCCCCCTGCTGCCACAGTGATGCACGTTTTCTCTCACTCATCCCTGACTGTTCTTCTCCTGCCCCTGGCTCGCTGCTGGAGCATCTAAAACAAGCCCCAGACTTTGCATTATTCTGCTGTGAATAGCTTGGGATGGCGGGCTGCCGGATGGGAAATGCTAAGGAGAGAGCAGAAACGATCATGCCTAGAGAAGTAAACAGTAATTTTTAATATCACTCAATAATCCAATCTGAGCAGCTTTTCACTGCGTCCTCAAAATGACCTTTGGAAGTGAAATGATTGCTCCCACCTTTCAGAAGAAAATGGAGTGAATGAGACATTAAGTGACTTAGGCGCAGTCACTCCCATCTCCTAGGTCCAGTCGGCTGGCAGGTACTAAAGGCAGGATTGGAACCCAACATCAAACCCCAGAGCTGAGCCCTCACTTCCGAGTCCTCCCTGAGCCTCAGAGCCTGTGGTCCCTCATTCGGGAACCTCACCTGTGCTCAGCCCCTCCACAAGCCCATTTCCTTATGGCCACACTGACCTCAGCTGTGTTGTGCCTAAAGTGGCAGCCACGCGGCACCTGCCTCCAAGGGTTGCTCATTTCTTTGCGTTTTTCATAACTGTTTACTCCGTGCCTACGTTGTCCTAGCGCTGTTGGGGGCGCTTGCCATCAACCAAGAGAGGTTTTGCTGTCGTGGAGTTGATAGGCCACACACCCTTTCTACTCAAAGTGTGGGCCCCTGGGAGTTGGATAGCAATGGCCACTCAGGTCCCCACCCCCACCTGCTGCACTGGAATCTGTGCGTTAACCAGATCCGTGAGTTGGAGAAGCCCTGCCTTGGACCGCAGTTTTCACCCTCGCTGCACATTAGAATCCTCTGGCCCGGGACCCATCCAGAACCATTAAATCAGAACCACTGGCGATATTAACAAGTTCCCTGTGCAGGTGGCATTGAGAACTGCCTGCCCAGCTTGATTGTCTCAAGAATGAATGAGCTGGGAGTGAACTCTCTAGCCAGTACCTAGGACTCAGTAGGTGCTAACTTAACACTCTATTTATTTCCCCTCATCTCAACCTTGTTCCCAGACACCCTTCACCCCTGCCTTACCCAAAGCTTACATTCTTTTTTTTTAATTTATTTTTTTTACAGAGAAGAAGGGAGAGGGATAGAGAGTTAGAAACATCGATGAGAGAGAAACATTGATCAGTTGTCTCCTGCACACCTCCCACTGGGAATGTGCTTGCAACCAAGGTACATGCCCTCGACCGGAATCGAACCTGGGACCCCTCAGTCCGCAGGCCGACGCTCTATCCACTGAGCCAAACTGGTTAGGGCCAAAGCTTACATTCTTGAGTGGCTTACACTTTTCCAAGTCCAAATGCATTCTTTGGCTTCATGAGCTTCCAAACAGAGTGTTGCCCTTTGCTGGGAACCCCTAAAACGATATATAGGATCTTCTCACAGGAAGTCAGCCTGCAGGGAAGACTCGAGCGTCTCCCCCTCATGGCCCGGTGTGCAGAACTGGGCTGAGAGCTGCAAACAAAACTCAATCAATCAATCAATAAGTGAAGTCTCAACCTCGTGTGCAAAGTGCTTTTCTTTCACCACCGCTGGATCCCAGGCCAGACATTATCGCATCCCGCTCTCTCCCTTGGGTGACATGACGAAGGGCAGGTGCCACCGGCCATAGCTTCACAGACCAGAAGCTGTGGTTTGAATCACTGGGCAGGAAGGAGAGGGCGCTGACCCTGGACCCCAGGGCAGAACAGCAGCTCAGACTGCACCTGGCCTTCCTGGGCGGCCTCGGCACAGAAACGTTTCCTGCTGGAGGTGGCACTGGCAGAGCCCCAGGGTGTGGGCGGGCCTGTGTGAGTCCCGGCTCTTCTGCCTCTGCAGGCCACCAGGACGCTGGGAAGGGGGCAGTTTGCAGGCCTGTAGATGAACCGCAGCCCGCGGGGGAGGCTGTGGAGTGTCAGAGGCTCTTCTTTGGGAGCTGGCAGGGGTGAGGATGGCTGGAGAGGGGTGGGGAGAGGAGTGCAGAGGCAAGAGCTCTGAGCTGTGTCCATGCTGATTCTCCATCAGGCCATCAGTTCAATAAGGGGAACCATCCTCTGCACTTCAATGGCCAGACTGAGGCCTGGAAACGGGGAGGTACTTCCCAGGCCGTGCGGCTGTTTCTGGAGACGGTGAGGCCTGTGATGTCTCGGAGATACGGCAGACAGGTTCAGAGAGTCAGGACCCAAACACTCCGGCTGTGGCTGGCAGCTGAGAGAGCTCTCTGAGCCCAGCCATCCTGGATGGGGACATGAGGGCCACAGGCAGAGCTCGGGGAGACCAGTCTGCCCAGCACCTGTGAGTAGGAAGGCTGGCTGAGAGCAGGCAGACTTGTGCTTTTGCTTTCTCATCCCTGAGCAGGCGCCCGAGCTCTGATCCCTGCTGTGGTGCCTGTCGGTGGCTGAGGGCAGGTCACTCTGGGTCTCAGAGTTTTCCAGCTCTGAGACGCATGGCAGGACTAGTTCTGACTGCCCGTGTGGCTGGGAAAAGGCGGCAAGTTAGGAAACAAATCGTGAAGAGCTGTCAGCTGCCTGAATGACACGTCCACCCTACAAGGGGTGGAAAACATCATGCACACACATCATTGGTCTCCCCTCCTGAGCCCAAGCAGAAGTTGCTCACTCTCATCGCCAAGCCTCCCCGGAGGTGGACCTGGCTCAGGGCCCCCCTGGGCCACAGCACTCCAGGCAGACACCTCCTGTCTAGCAGAGAGCACAGAGATGAAATCTGTCTTCTATTCCCACCTTGTCTGCCGAGAAGTAGCTGTCAGGAGCCAGCTTCTCCAGGGAAAGCCAGAGCTTGAAAATGAAGCAGGAAATCAGGGATCGGGGCGGGGAGGGGAAGGGAAGGAGATACAGGTGGGTTGAAGGACTCTCGGGCTGAATGGACAGTGGCAGTGTCTTCAGCCCTTCAGGGCCCTGGCAGTGGGCAGAGTGTGTAGAGCAGCAATCAGGAAGGTCTGGCACCAGGAGAGGGCCACACCATGGTCCTGCCATGATGATCTCCACCTCACATGGAAGGAGAAGTTACCTATTTGCCAGCGCCTAACACCCACATCCTTTCTCCACGCTGCCCCTCAGTAAGCACAACCTGTTGCCCTGGGCATCTCCCATCTCCTGAGGCAGGGCTGTGCCTGGGGGAGACAGTCTGCCCAGTACTTTGGAGTAGGAAGGCTGAGGGCCTCCCACAGGCAGCGTGTGAGCAGGCAGCCTTGTGTTTTTGCTTTTCTGATCCCGGAGGCATTGGGGGTTTATGAATCCTGGAACAGGGGCCCGAGTCATGGGTGAGAGTTCTCAGCCACTCTCTTTCCTGGGGGGGACCTCAGGAGCTCTGCCCTTCTGGGCCTCAGTTTACCTCTCTATGACTGAGGGCCTTGTGATGCAAGCTGCAAAGTGTCAGCATTGGCACCGCCCTTCCCCTGGAGCTTGTTAGTTGATCCTCAGGCCCCTAGATCAGAGTCTGCCCTTCCCCAGAGCTCCACGCCCTTTACATGCTCACGGAGGTCGGAGAGCCATCCAGCTCCGGCGCTGGAGTGTCTTGCACACTCAACAACTTGGGCATCCTGTGCCTCCCCAGGTCAGCACCCGAGTCTGGGCCAAACCTGAAGCCAGGGGGGGTTTTCCTGTCAAGAAGGATGAGTAAGGAATGCCAGCAAGGCCCCTGGTGGGGGCAGAATGGCAAGCGTCCTGCGAGAAGGCTGTGGCAGGCCTGGGCTGGCCTGGGAAACCCAGCCAGTCCGCAGGAGCTCCCAGACAGGGCAAAAGGCCAAGTACACCGACACACAGAAGCGACTCAGGCCAAGTACACCAACACACAGAAGCAACTCAGGCCAAGTATACCAACACATAGAAGCGACCCACCTGGATGTGGGGTGGGAGTGGGGAGGCTGCAGAAGGGCAGAGCAGGGTGTGATCAGGTTGGGCCTTCGCTCAGGAGGTCGGAAGAAGAGCTCACTGTGGACTCCAGATCTGGTTTCCTTACTCTGTAGGTGACCCCTAGGCCCAATAGGTAATATCTCAAAGCCCCATCAGCTAGCCATGGGGTCACAATTAGATTTAAATGCTCATCCATTTCTCCACAAGCACCAGAACTTTCCATCCCTTTTATGGATTCTTGAGGATTGATCAAATGCAGCTGTTTTGCTCCAGAGCCAAAGCAATCATGAAAGGTGGCCCGCATCCCCTTCAGGGAAATCAGTGGCTTATTTATTTATTTTGACTCCAAGGCTCATAACGAACTTGAGCTTCTAAACCTCTCCATCTCCCTAGCCCTCACCTGAATTTACTTTTTGGTGACTTCCTTGTTGACACCCAAAAACCTTCTGGTGATCTGACCTTGGTCAGTTTTTGTGTCACTGTTGTCTTCTGAAAAACAAAACAGAACATGGGCTTCTGAATCCTTACGCCGTGCAGGACCCTTGGCATGGTTCAGTGAGATGTTGCAGGCCAAGGGCTAGCAGAATGCCTGGCACACAGCAGGCACAGTGCAATGCCACTTGCCTGCCTGATGGCCTGGCTTTCAGAACTCTAAGGGTGGGGAGCGGGTAGAGAATCACATAAAGCTGTCCGCTGCTGTTCCAGCTGGGCCCTAGACGTCACTTCCTTCATCACTTAAGCAGCCCCGCCTTCCCAGGCTCAGGTTTGCTCAGGTCCACATGTCCATTGGGCCCCAGAGTGCCCTTGAGATAGGTAGACAGCCCTTGAGTCTCTGTCACTCTCATCAGCTTCTCAGGGGCCAGTGAGATGATTTTACTTTCAGCACTATTATTGCATGTAGTGGGCTGAATTGTGTCCCCACAAAAGATATGCTCAAGTCCTAACCCCTGCACCTGTGAATGTAAAATATTTCCTTATTTGGGAATCGGCCTTTCCAGATGTAATTAAGTTAGGGATCTCAAGATGAAGTCATCATGGGTCTCAGACGGGCCCTAATTCCAATGACTGGTGTCATTCCTTATAAGGAGATAGAGATCTGAGACATGGAGAAAGGAGAAGGCCGAGAAGAGGCCGCAGAGATTGGAACGATGTGTCTACAAGCCAAGGAGCACCAAGGGCTGCCAGTGACCGCCAGAAGCTGGAGACACAGGCAGGGTCCTCCCTGGAGCATCTGGGGTGGGGGGAGGCCCTGCCGATACCTCGGGTTCAGCTCTGGCCTTCAGAGCTGAGAGAGAATAAATACAGCAGCCTAGGGAGCTAGCACCCCATGTGAATAATAAGACATTTAAAATAGAGACTTCAGATGCGGATGACGAGGCCCCTGATGAGCACAAGGACACCAAGGGCCCTCCCTGCGGGGCACAGGGCAGGCTCAGGCCACCTCGGGGTTGGGAGGTGGGTGATAGAGAGCTGGGTGGGCCGGGGGGCACTAAATGACACAGAAGAGATAGAGGCTGCAGGGCATTGTGGGAAACCAAGCCCTTAGCTTATTTAAGGACCCAAGGGGGCCTTGGCAGCAGGTACTCGTCCGGGGAAGGTATTGTGGAGACGGCTGTCTGGGCGGTGGACACCCAGGGTGTGGAGACCAGAGCTGAACTATGCTCTGTCCCTTCCGTCTAAGGGAGGGAGGACTCAGAGAGGGGATGGCTCCAGCCTGAAGGGTGCTGGTCACAGAGGCTCACAGGCAAAGGCCAAGGTCTCAGGTGGAGGAACCTCCTCCAGGGCTGCGGTGTCCGGGCTTCATGAGACCCAGAAGGAGGGTCCTGGGTGATTTTGAGCAGGAAACCCTGAGGGGCTCCAGGAAGTGCACTGTGGCCTGCATATTAGGACGGGGAGGGCTGGGGCCCAGCAGTGGGCTGGGAGGGGCAAGGAAGAGCGCAGAGGGAGGGGCCGAGGGAACTCAGTTGGAGGACATATTCCCAAATGCTTTGCGACCAAATGGGCGCAGGGCAGGGACAGGGAGGTGGACCGTGCCTCAGGCTGCAGAGCCCAGGGGTAGCGTGAGGGCACTGCCTCTGTGGTGGGCTAACGGCAGGCTTGGGCTTCTAGGAACCTTCCCTGATGGACAGGTGAACAGATGGCCATACAAACAGAAACACGCAGACACACAGGCCCAGGGGCACACAGACCACACACACAGGGATGTCCACAAAGCTGTCCATGGAGACAAACACATGCAGGAGTACACATGCACAGAGACACGTGTGTGTGCACACAAGCATATTCACATATGCACACATGCACACACACACAGAGGAGCCTGTTTCTCTGGCTGTCTGCTTCCCGCCCCACCTACCTCTTACTCTTTCTCACCCCTGCACCCCCTCCCCAGAGTCCACTCCCTCCTAACAGGGAGGGTGGGGAAGGCTCAGCCTTAGGCCAAGGGCGGTGATGGAGAGACCAGAGCAGGAGGCCAGAATCCCAGAGAGAGTCATTCTTCTGTGTGAAGACAAAGGGCAGGGATGAACAGAGACATAGGCAGGAGCTGAGTGACAGCGTCCTGAGTGACTGGCCCACAGCACATGGAGAGAATGAGACGCAGAGTCTCCAGTTGCAGCATGATGCACACAGAGCTACTCAGGTACACACAGACACACGGACACACAGACACACTGGCCCACACAGAGGCACAGCACACACAGACACACAGAGAGACCTCTACACGCAGACTCACCGGCATGCACACAGACAGACACACTCACACCCTCCCCCCTCCCCACCCCCAGAAGGAGATACACACAGAGACAGACAGTCAGACACACAGACACACAGAGGCACAGCCAAATCGACCCAGGCAGAGCCATGGAGACAAAGAGGCTTTGAGCGAGGCCAGCCCTCCCCCAGAACCCAGACATCCTAGCTTTGCAGTCCCCCTAGGAACCCTCTGAAACGCCAGGAGAAATTCCTGGGATATTAGCTAAATTTCAGACACAAACATTCCGGTCTCCCTCTCCAGATGTAGTGCTCATGAAGCCTGCGCAGCCCTCCCTGCTTGCCCCTCACGCCCCGCTCCCTGGCTCCCAGGAATGCTGTCTGTTGGCTCAAGGAAGGGGGTGGTCGGGGGGTCGGGGGGGTGCAGGGCTCACATCTGCACACTGGGGGGCCCTGACCAATGTGGGCATCAGGCAGATAGGGGGGTTCCTTGTTGTAGGGTGGGGGTGCTGCCCAAAGCCAGGACTGAACAGGACCCAGGGGCCTGTGGCAAGGGCTCTAGACTGAAGTTACAGACCCCAAGTTAGAGCTCAGCTCCTCACAGAGGCCTGGCTCATCACAGGGGCCCTTGTAAGCTATGGGCTTTGCTCACCTCCCCACAGACACCCTGGCCACCTCTCAGTTCCAGGAAGTTAAATCAGGTTCTCCTCACCTCAGGGCCTTTGCACGCACTGTTCCCTCTGCTTGGGGCTCTTCCTAGACTCTGCCTCCATCTCAGCATGGATGATACTTCCTCAGAGAGATTTCCCCACCAACCTGGGCCTCCTCTTGTTTCCTCTAACACGTCTGGCTCTTCTCCTGCCCAGCCTTAATCTCAGTTTGTAGGTGCTTCTTTACGGGTGAGGTTATTATCTGGTGTTTTTCTCCCCTGAGCCAGACCAGAAGCTCCCCACGGACGGAGCCAGACATCCCAGCTTTGTGGGAGCGCAGTGCACAGAAAGTGGTCAGGAAATGTCCTGTCTCCTGGGCCATGCATGCCACGTTAGCACCCGCAGCCCTAGTTTCCGTGTCTATAAAGTGGGTCGGAACGGCATTTTCCTCACAAGGTCCTTATGAGAAGACAATGAGGCGATGGACACAGAAGGACTTGGGCAAACATCCTCTCGCCTCGTGCAAGGGCTGCCAGATCTTCTCTCTGAAGTCTCCTTCAGGTTTGGGGGCAACAGAGTGAGACACAGACGGGGCTCTGCAAGCCGTGCCCGACATGCCTGCTGGCCTCAGCAGTTTGCTTTCAGAAAGGCTGTGAAGCCTCCCGACTCTCTGCCGAGGCTTGAAAGCCCTCCACTCTTGTCTCAAATCTGTGTCAACATGAGCCCGTCAGAGTAATCAGCCGCTCGCAGTCAGAGGAAGGGATGGCAGGGCAGGGCTCTCCCTGAGACACACACGCACGGTTCATGTCCTAGTACCTGGGACCCCGGGACAGCGGGGCCCCAGCTCTGTGGGACATCCCAGGACAAGCCACGCCATGTGCTCCTCGCCTGTGAGCACCCATCTCCTTCTTCCCGTGGCCACAAGGGAGCATTGGTGTCCAGCAGAGGACGGTACCTGCCAAGGAGCTTTGCCTCTTGTGAGGCGGTCGACCAAGTTAGTGAACACCTTCGCACCTCAGTTTCCCCACGTCTCCCCTACTCCATGTTTTTTCCTTGGAAATGAAGTGGCTCAGCACTTGCGCAGATCCCGGACAGTGCTCCTGTCCCATAGTAGGGCTGCAGGAATCGGGTTGCGATGTTGCTGCTGATGACGACGAAGTAAGAGGAGCACCCCAAAGTCTGATGGCTGTGTGTGCTGCCCTCCCAGAGGCTGCTGGGTCCGAGACGCGGGCCTGCCTGCCTCCCACCAGGGCAACTGCTACTTATGCCAGAGATCAATGTCCTGTTGTAAAGAGTTTAACATTTCAGTTCCTAATTGCGTTCCCAGAGACGGAGCGCTGTTTGCCCTCATCACTCTCCTCTCGCTTTCCTCGGCAGGACCCACTGGGCCGCCCCAGGTGTTGCCTCGCCTCCTGGTTTGAAAGCCTGGGGCGGCCATACAAGCACCTCCAGGCTGTTCAGTGTGGCCAGTGGAGAGCGAGGCCGGTGGGCAGGGACTGGTGCTGGGCACCATGGGTGGTGCAGGCTACCCTCACGCCCTCTTATCTGCCCGCAGCTTCCCTGGTTCTCACAGCGGTCCTGCGAGGCAGGACTCTTACTGTCGATCCCTGATACAGAGGAAGCGATGCCAGGAGAGGTGGTGATCTCACTCTTTCACTCAGCAACCGTTTTGGTAGGAGCGGCGTTGCGGAAGGTGCTGGCAGCTTGCAAGACCCGGCCCCACCTAAGGGGCGCCACGGGCTTGCCCAGATGGAAGGTGACAAGGGCACGGCC
The DNA here is from genome assembly GCA_004026665.1 of Murina feae. NCBI lineage: Eukaryota > Metazoa > Chordata > Mammalia > Chiroptera > Vespertilionidae > Murina > Murina feae. The sequence continues at coordinate 64,721 of PVJC01001991.1, read as the reverse complement.
ACTGTGCGCCTTGCTGGGTCTCTAGGTGGCGCGCACAGGGCCAGAGTGTTCGTTCGAAAACACAACCCAACCTCAAGTCCAGAGCTCTTCCCTGGGCCACCCTCTGCTTAAAGCTCCAGATTCTAAACTTTCTATTCAAATTCTCGTCTGACCCAGCCTCCCCCTGACCACGCTTCGCTACACCGAGCCCTGGGGAACCTCAGACGCATGCATCAGCCCCACACAGTGCCCACCCAATGCCTCCCCCTTCCAATGGCCCAGCTGTGGAACCCTGATGTGGATGGGTGGTGGGCAGAGGCTCGGGGACCCAATCCCCTGTTTCAGCGCTGGTGTAAACCACCCATAGTCACCCCAGTCATGGCCATCGTCAACCCACACGGCAGCCTGATCCCCTTTACCCGCGACTCCCCTAGTCTTCCTTACAAGGGATAGGCAGTGTATTCCCAACGAAGTCAGTGAGAACGGGGCTGCCATGCACTCGGCGTCTGTGTCTCCTCAAATGCACGTGTTGACTATTGACTCCTAACCCCCACGAGGTGGTGTTTGGAGATAGTGCCTTAGGGCAGCGACAGTTCACTAAGGTGGAGCCTCATGAATGGAATTAGAAGGAAGCTCTGCAGAGACCTCTCCCTCGCCTGCCACGCGAGGCACATAAGGAGCCAGCCGTGGGCGGCGGGAGGAGGGCTCTCCGGGCACTCGGCCTGCTGGATGGAGCACTGCTCTCAGACTCGGTCAGAACCTAGGGTGCTTCTAGGCCCTGTAACCCTTGCTTCTCGCCTGGACAGATACATAAGGGGTGTTCGCTGGGGGGCTTCGGGAAGAAGGTGGACGAGAATTCCCTGGAGTCTCCCCTTGCTCCTCTTCCTGCCGGGACTGTGTTTGCGGGCGATGAGGTGTCTGGGGCTACAGTAGCCATCTTCTGGTCGTGTGCTAAGGAACCAAGGGCAAAAGCAAGCGAGAGAGGCTGCGAGTGTCGGGGTCTCTGCGGGCTTTCGGGTTCTCCGAGCTGCTCTGGGTTGTGCGGAGATGACACGCCCTCTCACCGGCACGCTGCTCTCAGGGTCTCTCGCCTGCACTGACACATCCTCCCAGAAGCCCGAGCAGCCTTTCATCCCCCGCCCCCGTGCCCACCCCCTCGTTTTGCTTTGGAAACTGCTTTATGTGAGACCTAACACAAGGGCCCTCTCAGAGGCATTTTTTTCACACCCCTCCCCCTCCTCTGACCAAGGTTTGAGCACCCACTCATCTGAGCACCCACAGCACTTCGCTCTTCCCCTTTTGTAGCTCAAACTCATCAGTTTGTCATGGTTTGTTTTCTTTGTCTGTAGATCCCCTGGGAGGTCCCGGCCCCAGCTGCTTAGTCACGGTTTGAGTGACAAGGGCCTGAGAATGCCCCATGTCCATGAACTCTCCTAGTGACCTTGGGAAGCACGGGAGAGCTCACCTCCATGTGCAGGAGAGGAAGCTGAGGGGAGAGAGGGACAGAGAAGATGCTGGAAAGAGGTCTGTCTGGGCTGGAGGGAGCCCTGGGCCACACAGTCCAGGTTCTGCCCCTGCCCTGCGTGGACTCTGGGCCTGCAGCGCGTGTTCCTGCGTGGCTGACGCTGGCTGCAAGGGGCATTCACCCGTAGTGGTGGGTGGTGGGTGGTGGGTGGTGGGTGGTGGGTGGTGGGTGGTGGGTGGTAGGTGGCGGGTGGCGGGTGGTAGGTGGCGGGTGGTGGGTGGCAGGGCCAGGTGCGGGGCCCTGGGAGGTGAACAGAGCTTGCTTGTCCTGGCACAGCCGCCGAGTTGGAGCACAGGGGCTATTTTCTCCAGGCAGCTGGGTCTAGGGCACATCAAAAAGTAAGACCCAAGCAGGGATGAAGTCATGTGGAAAAACACTCCAGTGAGAACAGAACTGTCTTTCTGCAAATGACTTCATCACGTGGCCCGAGGCTGGGATCACTCCACCTCTCGCCTCGTCCTGCCTGCCCGCCCACAGCAGCGGGGAAGACCTGTTCCCAGACCCTATGACATCACTCAGGCAACAGTAAATGTGACAAGGACCCACCCTCGAGGTGCTGGGAGGTGAAGCCTCCATGGCCTCTGTGGCCAGGGTTTCCGCTGACCCTCGGGGGGCGGGGGGGAGCCCTTGAGGGGCACACCTGAGCCTTCTTCTCCACCTCTGTGTTCTCGGTGCCAGCTCAGAGGCCAGCAAGCATTCAAATAAAATAATAAAATGAAATAAAGTGAACCCCACCTGGTGAATACATGTGTCTGTGCCTTCCACAAAGACTGCCTGGGCAGCTCCTTCCCTCCTCTGCAGGCGCGTGCTGGCCCTGGGGGCCCTGGCAGGAGAGGACGCAGCGGCTCTGTGGAGGGACAACTGGAGAAATCGGCTTCTCTCAGTTCAATATTTCTTATTTACAAAACATGTTTTGTGAATAGTTATACTGATTTTTAACCAAATAAGCATTAAATATAATCAAATCACTGCTAAAAGCATGCTGTTTTCCCCAGTTTGGCCTCAGTTTCCCCACCCATTCAAGGTGGTGCTGGGAAATATTCTTCATATGGACCCCGTGAGGCTAGCTGAGTGGGCTTAGGGCATCTGTGGATACCTCCATGCACACCCTTCTCTTGGGAGAGTCTGTGGCTCATAAGGGGGTGTGTGACCTTAAAAAGTTGAGGAACAGAATAGAGTTACCCAGGACCCTCCACACTCATTTGTGTGATTCCTTTGTACCCACCTCGGAGCGCACACTTGAGAAGGAGTCGAGAGAAAAGAAAAAGGCAATTGAAGGGCTCTGGGCAGTGGAGAGCCTGGCTCCAGCCTCATCCAGAAGTGCCCACACGGGCATGGGTGTGGGCATCATCCTGGGCCTTCCCAGGCAGTCCTTGACCTGGCTGAGTGGGGCCTTGGCTGGGTGCGTACCTGGCACACCCTGCCGATGTCTCCCATGCAGTCCCCAAAGCTGCCAGCCAGGAGCCAGTTCGGGTTTCAGAGGCACCAGCGAGCGCGGTGCCTGGCCTGCCAGGTGAGGAGAACAGAGCCGGCATTAACGAGGCGCTCCTCTCCCGGTATCGCCTTTCCCTTCGCAGGCGGTGTCTTGGACCTGGAGCAAACCTGTGTCTCTCTCCGGAGCCAGGACTTGATATTGTTGTGAATGGAGGTTTTCATCCCCCAGCTAGGTCTGCCCTCCATGGCGCCTACCGCCGGTGCCAGGCTTGGCACCTGAGACGTGAGCCCCCAGCTGTGGGAGGAGTGGGGGGATGAGAAGAAGCCGGCTCAGTGGTGGAGGAGGAAGAGGCATGGTGCCCCAGCAGAAGGAGCGAGGATGGCAGGGTTCTGGCTGGGCTCTGACGGGTGGTGCGTGCTAGCTGGGGAGTTTTCAACAGTCCACGGAGGAACCAGACTCTGAGCAAAGTCACCATCCAGGCAGGATGGTACGGGATGGAGCTGGAGAGAAGGATCTCACCGACAGGCAATGCGAGAAGCGAAAAGCATTGGGACTCCGAATACCTTAGACCAGTGCTGGGGATCACAGAGTGTGGAAGCATGTGTGCCTGGCAGGGGAGGCCTGCCCCTGGACACCGTCCTGGAGATGGGTCAGGGAGAGAGGGCTGCCAGGAAAGAGCGAGGTCTGGCAGCTGAAACAGGCCCTTCTCCCCAGGAGAGCTAGGCCAGCAGGCGACGTCGGGGCTGGGCAGCAGGGTGTGGCCCAGCCGGGCAGGGAGCTGGCCTGCTGTGCTCTCCTGTCTGCAGGCCTCCCCCGGCCTCTGTCCCCGCCCTGAGCTCTCACTCACACAGGCAGCCTCTGACGGCAGGTGTGGGACCTAGGATGGTGGCCAGAGGGAAACAAAGGGTAGAAGGAGCCTGCTAGGATTTCAAAGAGCAGCACACACAGGCCCGCGTCCTGGCTGGGAAGCGCTTGCTTGTCCATTCTCTGGTTGAGGTCCCACAGGCCTGCGGGTGCGGGCAAGTTCCTATAAACACGAGCGGGGGGTGGGGTGGGGTGGGGGGGTAGCTCACCAGCACCGCCATTCACCATGTGTCCATGCCACTCTGGGTCCTGGGGTGGACGAGGTGGAGACAGAGAGGAGCTCACAGCCGGGTCGGGTGGACTCGATGTTTGCTGAGCTTCCAGAAGGTTGGCCGTCTGCTGCTGGGGCTCGGACATCTCCTCCGGAAGTCCATCCTCACAGCACTGCTGCCAAGGAACAGACATCCCAGTGGAGGAAGCAGGTTCTGAGAGGCTAAGGACCCTGCCTGGAACCGCACAGCTGTGGATTTTGAATCCCGGTTCTTTCTGACTCCAATGCCTGCCTGTTCCACTGAGGCCAGTGGCCCTCTTCTCTGAGAGGGGAGGAGGCTGAGGCCTGCAGACAGGGGTCTGGGTGGCTCAAAACCTGAGGGTAGACCTGGTCACAGGCCCTTCCAGTGCATGTTGCCAAGGCACCTGGCACTCAGCAAGTCCCCGATAAACCGAGAGATGAAAGGGTCTCCACCCAAGGACCACCCGCTGCAGACCAGGCCCCAGGCTCTGCGGGCAGTTGGGAGATGAGTGGGTCGGTTCCTGTCCTCAAGGAGCTCACAGACCAATAGGAAGTAGGAGACTGATGTGCTAAGACCCCTCAGGCACCGAGTCAGACAAACCTCTGTCCCCCTGAGCAGGGTGGCTGCGGCGGGAGCCTGAGTGTTCGAGAACCCTGGTTTCCTTCTCTGAAAAACACAGATAGTAGCACCTAATTTATTGCATTGTTGTGGAGATTATGCAAACTAATGAGAGCTGAGCACAGGGCCTGACACAAAGCAGGGCTCAGAAATCATTGTAATTATGATTCTTATTACCATTCCAGATAGAGTTCAACGACAGTGAAGAGCAGTTTAGTTGAAGAACTGTAAGAGAGGCCCCAATAAAGTGCTGATGGGATTCAGGGACAGGAGGAGCCAGGTGTGTGGGGAGACGCAAGAAGGCTTCCGGTTTTGTTTCTGCTGCCGGTGCATCTTACTTATGATCATCTGGTCCCCAGCCCTCCCACCTGACTCAGTCCCGGCAGGCAGTCAGCATGCAGCCCATCCCAGCAGTGAGCGACTGGGCGCTGAGGCCTCTGGTCCAGGGCCTTGGGAGCTCAGATACCACCTGCTCTGCTCCCCATCCCCGCAGCCCTGCTCAGAGCGTCCATGGTGAGCTCACAGCCAGCGGTAGCCAAGTAGCCCTGCCCACACAGGCCCAGCCCCAGCCCCAGTGCCCGGAGCAGGAACCCTGCCCCGAGCCTCCTGGGGAGGCAGCCAGGAGGGTGGAGAGAGCAGTGGAGGGGAGTCCAGAGACTGGGTTAGCACTTGCCTGAGAGCCATGGGCCAGGCTGCCCCTCTGCAGGGGACGGCAGAGCTCATGTGGCCCTGGCCTTCCCAGGGTGTACAGCAGAGGGTCCCATAGGGCAGGCAGCCCTCAGCCAGTGAGGTCGGAGTTGGTGGGCATAACCCTCAGCTCCTCAGTGGGACAGCCATTCGGTGAGTCCTCCCGGGGGGTCCCCAAGAAGAGAGAGCCATCGGCGAAGTCAGCATGTCCTTTATTTGCTCATCTCTTTCACACTGCTCTCTCTGCAGTGTCCTGGGCTGGGTCACCTCCCAGGTAAACTCCTTGCACCCCAATCCCTGTCTTAGCGTCACTTCTGGAGAGCCCAGCTGCGGTGCGCACGTGGCTGGTCACCCTTTAGGCTGAGGCCGGGGGACGAGGGCTGCGGGGTGTCCTCTAAGGCATCTTGGTTCCAGTGTTCCTGTTGCTGCCTCTCCCTTCCCTGGGCTGCTCTGCCCACCTCCTCAGGGGGTGGGGGGAAGTCAGGACCGTCCATGCGCTGCTGTCTGCTTTACAGGTGGCCTCCGGCTCCCAGGACAGGCATCTTCCTGGATGGGAGGGTTTGGCCATTGGGAAAAAATTCAATAGCTTTGGTCTGGTTTCAGGAGGAATAGCAGGCAGCTCCCTCAAGCCTCCTGTAAAACCGGCGTGCCGCTTCCTAGTTAGAGAGAACGCCGTCAGGGCCGCGGGAAAAGGGGCTGACTCATCAGTTCCTAAGGACACTAACAAGCGGCATCTGTGAGCCACGCTGGCCCTCGTCGTGGGGAGTGGGAGTGATTTGCTTTCCGGGGCTCCACCATCAGAGCCCCCTCTCTGCCTCCCTGGAGTGTGTCATGCTCTGGCTTTTCACAGGAAAACTGTCTACCACCATAGCAAAGGCAAGGTAATGAAATATTCACCAGCAGAGGCAAGAGGGTGGAAGCGCACGTCCTCCAGAAGTCCTAAATTAAAGACACAAAGACCCAGACGGAAGACATGCCAGCCAGCAGACATTCCCAGGCACAATGAGGAGCAGCACAGCTTCACACACACGCATACACGTCTGCCAGCACACACATGTGCTTTGATCACACAGCTCACAGCATATGAGCCTGTACTGAGGACATGTGTGCCACAATATGAACACAGATATGCCTTGCATGTCCCCATGAGCCCCCACTACATATGTCCACCCCCCCCCACACACACACACATCTGTACAGAAAAGTGACTTCTTAGCTGGTGGACTGGGGCAGAAGAGCCCATCACCGGCCCTGACTTTTGAACCACAGTAGCCTGCCAGGCTGTCCTGAGGAGGCCGGGCTCTGTCAGGCAGAGAGGGAAGGCTGTGCTGAGGAGGGTGACTCAGAGGAGAGTCACACAACTCCATTCTGCTGTCTGCTGCTAGGAGGGGAGGATGAGGGAAGCTTGCAAATGTGAAAGCTAAAAGGGCTCTGCTTCTGGAAGCTTCCACATTACCAATGCACTTGTCCAGGCTGGTAGCGTGTCCCTGAGGGCAGTGTGAGGAGTGGCTGCTGTCACGAACACAAAGCCCTGTGCTCAATTACAGGGAGCGCGTCTCTCAGGGGTGGCTGCAGAGTCGCCTTCCTATGCACCGGCTCCAGCCAGGCCGGCCTTGCCCAGGCCTCTGGCGTGCCTGCAAAGAGAGCAGCTGGCCCCTGGGCTTCTGAGGTGGTCACATACATTGCCATGTGTCTGAAAGGTGTTCCCTGCCTCCTGACTTTTCTAGAAGTTCTGACTAGCAGCTCACAATGAGAGGATGCGTGCCAGACTTAGGGTGTTTGAAGCTTCCCCGGTTCACAGGCCATGCCTCAGGTCCCTGGGATGCTGTTTTTCATGTACCTACTCTGCACGCATCTGTGGAGCCTGGGCCCTGTGGGGAGAGAACTAGCTGCCTAAAAGAGCTCATAGCCTGTGTGGGAAGCAGACAAGGGCTAAGAGACTGGCAATTTGCTTTTGGACCAGAGACTCTAACTGATCTTGGAAGGTAAAGAAGTTGGCCAGACACAGAGAGAGGTATGTGTGTGAGTGGGTGGGAGGTAAGAGAGGCAGGGGATATAGGATGGAGAGGAGGGAGAAGTAATTCTGAGTGGAAATGCAGAATTCCCCAAATTATCATGGTTTCCTACTTAGGCAATGGTAGGCCAGGGCTGGCAAAGGACAGCTTATAGGCCAGATTCAGCTCACTTCCAGGTCTTGTAAATAAAGTTTTATTGGCACACAGCCACAGATATTAATTTCTTTAGAACAGCAGAATTCATTTCTACTCAACAGCAGAACTGAATAGTCACAGCATGGCTCTTAAAGCCTAAAATACAAACTATAGTAAATATTAGAGGCCTGGTGCATGAAATTCATGCACTGGGATGGGGGGGTCCCTCAGCCTGGCCTGTACCATCCATGATTGATGGCCCCAAAGAGGTAGGCCCCATCCATCTGGTTGGGGCTCCACGATGGATCGCCCCAAAGAGATAGGCTGGTCAGTGGCCTGGGCCTCCCTCTGCAGGGCAATCATAGGGTGATTGCTGGGCCCCCAACCAATCACATCTCTTGGCTGGCCTGGCACCAGTGGGTGTCATAGCGTGGTCATCTGCTTTTCGGCTATTCAGTTGATTTGTATATTACACTTTTGTTATTATAGATAATTTGTCAACGCTGTTCTAGATCTATCAGTTAATTCTGGAACCATTGCAGAATTCTCGAGCCAACCACAGAATACCTAGCACCCACTACATAGGTCTGGAATTCGGCATGGTGTTCTAGAGCTCCTGGAAGTATGACATCTGTGTAGGGATTTAGGAGTTCACAGTGAGCTTTTGCATCCATTATCCCATTTAATCATTCAACAAGCCCATGTGAGGTTAATGGTAATTTTATCCCAATTTTTACAGATGGAAAAACTAAGACAAAAGGAAGTGAAGAGACTTGCTGAAGACACATGGCAGGGAGACAGCCGAGTCCCCGGCAGTCTGATGCTGACATTCCACGCTCTTTCCAGCACATTAACCTACAGATGTTTCTCCGTCACACATTCCACCACTGAGCTGCCCTCCCTGTCAGCCCGTTTCCCTCCGCTCCTTCCTAACAGCCCGGCTGCCCCTGAGGAGCCTTTTGTCCATTGTGCTGTGTGGTGGGAGAGCAGGCTGGAGGAGAATCCAATTTCCTTTCTGCATCTGTTTGCTGGTGCCCAGTGCACCCTGGGACGCTAACCAACACTGACAGGTGAGCTGCAATTGGCTGGCGCGCGTGAGGAACCACTGGACCAGGTAATTCCAATCCCCCTCCTCAGAACTCCATCGAGGAGGGAGCCCAGGGTGGCAGTGACGGCCCTGCCTTTGGGGACTCGGGGTGCTGAGAGAGGGCCTGTGAGTGCCCCTGGAGAGGGGGGCACCTTGACTGACGCCATTCTGAACACAAGGGTTGCAGCACCCTTGCTCATTTATTTTCACAGGAGCTTCTCTTAATGGGTTTTCATTCCATTTATTAGATGCAAGGACCCAAGATGTGGCTGTGCCGTATCAGGCAGATTCTGTGTGTGCATGTACATTCACACACACAAACACACACATGCACACACACGCATGCACTTCCTGCAGCTCTGTGCTGCTGACTAGAGCTCTGCATGCTGTGGGTACCACATTTAGCTCAATAAAATATTATATACGATGGGATCATATTTAACAAGGAAAACAGGGCCCGAAAGGACAGAGGAACAGTGTGGCTGGGTTGCCATGGAAACCCCGGGTTCGGAATTTCCTGACTCCTAGGAGATTACATTTTCAGCCTTAATGCTGTATTAACATGAGCTTTGGCACTCAATGTCTCTGTTTTTCACCTCCCCTCTCTGCCTGGCTCACAGGCAAAGGAAAGCATCAGGGACGAGCCCGGGGGAGGAGGAGGCTGCTCTTGCGAAAGCCTAAACAGGACCCCGCTGCAACACCAGCCCGGGCTCTGCCCTCCCACCCATCAGCTCTGTGACCCGCACACAAGCCCAAGAAGTGGAGCTGGGAGGTCGCCATGCCCCGTGCAGCTGCCTTTCAGATGCCTCTGTGTTCTCTACTGCCACTGCCCTTTCATCTCTCCTTCAATAGCTTCACACCCTTCTCCCTGCTCCCTTCTCACCTGTCACCTTGCCCTCCATCCCCTCTTGCCGCCTGAGTGATCCCTCCGCACTGCAGATGTGTTCATCCTGCAACTGACTTCGCAGCCTCCGCGGCCCCACCAGGTACAGACTGAAGCCTCCTTCTGTGCATTCGAGGCTCGCTGTGACTCTCTGCAAGTTCTTTCCCACTAGCTCCCATTACAGCCACCCTCCTCCAGCCCCCCAGTCAGTTGAGGCAATGATGTGCTTTCTGAGTACACGTCTGAGGGCCATCCCTCTGCTCAGGCCACGGACTTAGCCTGTACCCCTGCCTCTCCTGTCTTGCTCACCAACTCTTCTGCTTCGTTTAAGATCAAGCTCAGCATCACCTATTTCAGGGGCCCCTGCCCACCTGGCTGCCACTGTTTCCATGATGCTGTAGCAAATGCTGCTGCAGTCCTTACCACCTGATCTGTTCTGGTCTGTCATGCACCTACCTCCTCTCTCATGATGGGAGCTTGTCATGTCTGGGGTTCATGCCCTCTTACCTCCATATCCCCGTTGACCAACATGGTTCTGCTACCTGGTAGGTGCTCAGATGACACTGGTGAAGTTAAGGTGGCAGGTGAGGACACTGGTGCTCAGAGTGGTCAAGAAGGTGGGCTGCACACCACTTACCTGGTCAGAAGTCCAGTTGGGGTCTCTCTCCTGTCACCGACCCTCCCAGCCTCTCTGCTTGCTTTGGGGTTTCAGCACCATCCACAGCCCACAACCCACACCTTTGACTCCAGAACTGCATTTTTTCCCCCGTGAAAGTCTTTGTTCCTTCCCCATAATCTCTCCACCAGCTGCCCATCAGCATGGACAAGCAGGACTGTTGGGAAGCCAGGTCTGGAGGAGTGAGGCTCAGAGGCCACTGGAGACTCTTCACTCCATGGAAAGTCCATGATGAGACTGACTCTGACAAACAAGGCTCTCGAGGCTGCAAAGAATAGCCACTCATCCAAGCAAGCCCGCACATTGGGGTTTCACAGTAAGGATCCAGGGAGCATGGTGAAGACCAGAATATGCATGCCCTCAGCCAACTCTCCCAGCCCACCCCACATGCTTATGGCCCCCTGGAGCCTCAGAATGGGACCCTCAGAGATGAAGGTCTTTGCAGATGTCATTAGTGTGAGGATATTGAGATGAGCTCAATCCAATGGCCAGTGTCCTTACAGAAGAGAAGAAAGGAGAAGATGCAGACACAGGCAAGAAGGCCTCATGAAGATCTCATGAAGACAGAGGCAGGGGTTGGAGTTGGGTGTCCATAAGCCTGGAGCACCCAGGGGTGCTGGGAGAGAGGCCTGAATGGACTCCAAGAGCCTCCAGAAGAATCCAGCCCTGCCTACACTTGGTTTTAGACTTTGGCCTCTAGAGCTGTGAGAGAATAAATCTCTGCTCTTTCAGCCATTCAATGTGTTATCATTTTAGCTCTAGGAGAGGAGTGTAACCATGTGCTGTAAGAATACAGGGAAAGCCCCAGCATGGCCACAGGGAAGAGAGGATGGGGGCTTCCTTACCCCTCACCATCACCTGCGGGCCTCCACCCTGCACCTTACCTCTCCTCAGTCTCTGCACTGCCATCTCACTGCCTCCAGCCCATCCCCTCTCCTCCCTGTGTCTCCATCTCAGGCCTACATGCAGCCTGCCTTAGCTCAGAGCTCTGCAGCCTGTGCTGTCTGGAGTCCCATCTCATTGGTGGTCATGCCATTTCCCCTACATGTGCTGACCAGCCAGCTCTCTCCTCACATTTAAACTGCCCATGATCTGATCGTTTAATTAACTACCATCATCCCAAATGGGCATAGCCTTCATCTCAGGGCACCTCATGGGCAGCAGGCCTTAGCTCTGCCTACCTGGTCAAGCTCACCCTAGTTTGGTCATTGGTGCCAGCTAGGGAGGCTCTGAGAGGGCAAGACAGGTGACCAGAGGCAGTCCCAGATGGGTGGCACCTTCACTATTGAGACACCTTCATGCAGAATTGAATAATATGCAGCAGGAAGGGGAAAGGGAGAGAGAAGAGCAATTTTTTTTCAGATGTAAGAAGGAAGGTGTCATCAGCTGAAGCTTTTGAAAAGTTGAAATTGCATCCCACTTGCCTCCCTCACTGGAGGAAGGATGCTTTTGATGACCTTCTCAGAAGTGTCCATTGCCCTGAGTGAGCATGACAATCTTAGGGACAGAAGAGGCTGGGCAGGGGCATTTGCAGAAGGCCCAGGACAATGATGGGGCATTGGGGTGCTTTTGCTATAATCCCACCCCCTTCTTGTGCATGGCGCTGTGCTAGACACTGTCCAGGCACCCTTCTAATGAGCGCCCCAAAGCCCAGGGCTGGTGCCGGTGTGGAGCTTGCTGTGCAGATAGGGCTGCAGGTATAAAGCCCCCAGGCTACAGGACGAGGGAGTAATGGAGTCAGAATTCGAGCTCAGATCAGAGTGGGCAGGAGATGTGACAGCAATTGCACCTTGTGATCCTGGAATGGATCCTGAGTGCAAGGAAGACAGCCTTAAAGCATGTTACGGGGACCACTGGTGACTTTTGAATATGGAATCCAGAAAAAAATATATAGTTCTGTACTGATGTTAGATTTCCTGATTTTGATAACTATACTATGAAAATGTAGAAGTTCTTGTTCTTAATAAATAACACTAGATTGTTGAACAGTAATGAAGAAGAATGTCTCAACTTACTCTCAAATAGCTCAGAAAAGAAAGAGAGAGAATTATAAAGGGAATGTGACAAAATGTAGCAATTAGAGAAGCTGCTGATGGCTGTGTAGTAGTTTCCTGACTATTCTTGCCATTCTATACATTTAAAACTATGTCAAAATTAAAACTGTAAAAAAGAAAACTCCAAAGTCCTGGCTGTTCCCATTTTTTTTACAGCAGCTTTATTGAGTTGTGATGGAGACAGGATTCGAGCTCAGGTCAGAGGCGCATGAACTGTACACATTTAAAGTGAATGCTTTGGTAAGTTTGACGTTTGCATGCATCCAGGAAGCCATTATCCCTACGAAGAAAGTGAACGTACAGTCACACCCAAGGTCTCCTCCTGCTCCTTTGTAGTGATGCCTGCTACCCTTTCCCACCCCAACCCTCCATTCCAGGCAACTGCTTTCTGTTACTGTAGACTGGTTTGCATTTCCTAAAATCTAGTCTAATAAAAGAGTAATATGCAAATTAACCATCACTCCGAGACACCTAAGCCATGCCCACAAACCAAGCCACGCCCCCAGTCAATCAGAGCAGCTATATGCAAATTAACCCAGCCAAGATGGCGGCCAGCAGCCATGGAGCTGGAATAAGCAGGAGACTTCCCCTGGCGATGGAGGAAGCTAAGGTTCCTGTCTACCTAGGCCCGCTGTGGCTTCCACTCATGGCAACAAATTTTCAATTATAGAAGATAAACAAACCTCAGTTACCTGCTTCCTGCCTTGGGCTCAAGGAAGTGCTGGGAGCCTGGATTGTCAGGGGCAACTCAACCTGCACTCCAGTTAAAGCAACAAAGTTTCAACTTTAGAAGTTAAATAAATTCCAGCCAGCCTCGCTGCAAACAGCCATCAGCCACTCACCCAGGCTGGCCAGGTACCCCAGTAGGACCCACTCCCTGGAGGGGCTGTGGCCAGCTTGCAAACAGCCATCAGCCCCTCATCCAGGCTGGCCAGGTAACCCAGCAGGGACCCCCTCCAGGAAGGGGCTGTGGTCAGCCTGCAAACAGCCATCAGCCCCTCACTCAAGCTTGCCAGGAACCCCAGCAGGATCCACTCCCTGAAGGGGCTGTGGCCAGCCCGCAAACAGCCATCAGCCCCTCACCCAGGCTGGCCAGGTACCCCAGCAGGGACCCGAACCCTGAAGAAACTGTGCCTAAGCCGGAAGGTGGACATCTCCCAAGTGGTCCCAGATTGCTAGAGGGCACAGGCCATGCTGAGGGACATCCCTGAGTGCACAAATTTTTGTGCACCGGGTCTCTAGTTTTATATAAATGGCATCATGTAGTAAGTACTCTTTTTTGCCTGGCTACTTTAACTCTGTATCATTGTTTTGAGACTCATCCATGTTGAAGCATGTAGAGATAGTCCCTTCTTTATTATGATTGAGTAGTATTCCATTGAATGGACATATCACAGTTTATGTGTTCCCCTGCTGATGGACACGTGGGTTGTTTTCAGTTTGGGGCGATTATGAATAAAGCTGCTATGAAGACTTATGGACAGTTTTTGTTTGCACTGTGTGTGCTTTCATTTCAATAGAACGGCCAGATCATATGGTAGACATGTGTTGACTGTTGTCCAAAGTGACTGTACTGCCTGAGTGTACGAGGGTTCCAGGTTCCCCCCACCTTCACCCTGGTATTGACTGACCTGGCATTGCTGGTGTTTTTGATCCGTCATGCTAGAGGTGTCTCACTGTGGGGTATCTGCGTTTTCCTAATGACTATCGGTGTTGATGTTGTCACCATGCCATTTTCTTTCCACTTCTCTGGAGGCACTGTGCCCCTCTGGGTGAAGAGGAACCTGCAGGAAGCCTGGGAAGCTCAGCAACTGCCACTCTGACACTCAAGGTGAAGGGTCAAGTCCCCAGCAGAGAGCATGGGGACGTATGGGCCCAGGTTGAAGATTAGAGCCCTAATGTGAGTGCCCAGGGCACTGTCTGACCAAGGTATTGGCCAGATGACTCTGATTGGCAGAGAACACCCTTCGCATGGAGCATCCACCAGCTCAGTAGCCCCACCTGGGTTTTTCCACAGGTTATCAGTAAACAGGACGCACCAGTCCTAACTCTAGGATTTCACCCACCTACTCACCAGTCCTCAAGTGTGTTCCAGGTGCCAGTTCTGTGACCAGCATGAGTCTTTGATCGGCTTTGGTTGTTTCTAAGGTTGTAGGTAACTTTCAGAATGAAGTCAAAATGCCTAAGACTTATGTTCAAGGCCTTCCTTCATCAAGTTTCTGAATTATGGTTTTCTGCCACATGCTTCTACCCCGCCTGGTCTCCAGAGCTAACAAGGCCCCAGTGTCCCAGACTTGCCAACTCCTTTCTGCCTCTCTGTCCTAATCTCCTCTCACGCTTCTTCCTTCCTTGGCCAGAGGAGACCTGAGTCAGCCGAGGCACCAGGCCTCCCTTGGAGCCCTCTCTCTCCTCGCAGGAAGAACTAACTGGGGCTGCACTGTCTGACCTTGTATCCCACCCATGCGCTCTCTATGAGGACTGCGGCGGGCTGTGACCTCTTGAATAGCAGGGCGCTGCTGTACTCACCTGGCTTAGCACATGGAAGACTCCTAGCCACTTCGTCACCATTGGCTGAACTGAGCCAATTTCTGCCCTACCTTCCCTTTCTGCATTTGGGGACTGGGAAGACTCACCCTCAACATCACCCTCACGGTCCACAAATCACCCCAAATGCCAGAGGTGGCACCTGCTACGTGTGGAAGTTAAGTACCTCTGCCACCTTGCCCACCATTCCCTGAAACAGCCATTATCGTTGTGCAAACACATGGCCCAGGAGGTTGAACACTACAACCAATTAGCTTCTCGGGGTGCGCCATCTTAAACATGCCAAGCTCAATGAGATGCGGGCTGGTCCTAGGAGCCTCTTTTCTTCCGTCCTCTTTTCCGGTTCCAGCAGCACTTACCCATCTGTACTTCCACTGCAGAGCTTTTCCCACTAGGAATGCCGTGAAACCTCTCAAATAAAATATTTAACGCGCGGATCGGTGATTTTATGTTGTGAGTTATGAAGCCTTTATTTAGGCCCCACCTTTTATGAAACCTCAGGGTTCTCCTTTGGTCTCTAATGACATTACGTTGCATCCGAATTAGACAGTTTTTACCAGGGGGCTGCATTATTTGTTGTGACTGGGTAATGCTAATGTTTAAATTTTGAGTCCTTTTACTGCTGATTAAACCTCTAAAGACGACAGCAGAATTTCCGCTCCACTGCGAGAAGAAAGAGCACAGTGCGGCTCGCTTGGAGGAGATCGCTTGAAGAATGTGCGGGAAGGCTGCTGCCTTTATGAATACAGGGAGGCATTATCATTTTTAATAGGAATTAAACAGCTAGAGGGAGAAGTCGGGCAATGCTGTGATCAGTGCAAAGGAAAACAATCTAACAATTTTAATTAACTGTATTTTAATAGCTTTAGTTATAATTGAATAATTTAAATACCAAGGGAAACAGTTAAATCTCCTAAAAGCCTTTTTTTATTTACATTTTAAATACAGTTCACGGTGAGGAGATGACAGTATGTGTGCTAGGTGGGGGGGGGGTTAGGGGGGAAGAGGACAGGGGGAGGGTAATTGCCAGCTGACTCCAGCAGCCAGGTGAAGGTGAACCCGGAAAAGGCAGGATAGAACCCGAGTGATGGGGTCAGGACTCTCATGCCCCACCCCTCAGGACGAGCTAGCTTCCTGAAAGGACCATGGGACAGATTTGGGTGGGGACATTCCCTGCCTAGCCAGGGCCTGCAACACAGCTGGTGGCACAGCCCCTAGTTAGTCGGGCTGGAGTACGTCTTGATATGCATTCAGCATTCAAGTGGTATTTATTGCTAGTCTACAGGAACAGCCACCTCGGCAGTAATAAAAGAGTAGAAATAAAGCTGACACTGACAGAGGCTTCCTGAATGTTTGGGGCTGGAGGTAATGGTAGGTAAGTGAGAGAGAGGTGAGCCCTCCTCTCCTGGAATTTTTCAATCAGAGGGAGAGACAGATGATAAACAAAACAACATGTAAACAAAATTAGTGTAACTTATGATAAGAGGTGTATAGAGAGCAAAACAAGATGCTACGATAGAAGATGATGGGGTGCTAAGGGCCATCTTAGACAAGGGGGGCTGAGATGGTCCTTGCCTGGAGTTGATACTTATGTCAGGACTAAGAAGTATGAGGTGGGGGCTGGTGTCTAAGCCTGGGGCAGCTGGAGCTTTCCTGCCAGATGGAGGAGCTTATGCAAAGGCCCTGGGGTAGGGCAGACTTGGTAGCATGCTGGTGGGATTGAGAGGAGCTAGCAGTGGGTAGAAAGCAGGGAGGCGGGGAGGGGAATGTAAGGTGGGGTATCTCTGCCAGGCACAGAGCATTGTGAGCAGCTATTGGACGTTTTCAAGCAGTAGAATTATGCAATTTGATTAGTGATTCTCAAAGATATAACTGCTGTTTTCCTCAGCCTTGTGCTGGGGTGTGACCCCCTTTCCTCACCTGTGGGCTTTCCCAGTCCCTGTGTCAGAAACCCTAATACCACAGTTCCCACGCACACCCATCCGAGAGCTGGCCTTTGGTGCTCATCCCTGGCTACTTGGGGCCCAACCTCTGTCAACCCTGAACCATGGAGTTGTCGCCTCCCCAACTCCATGTGTCACCACTAGCTGAGACTCCTGTTCCTGCACATCCAAACATGGCTGGGGCCAGTGAAGCCCAGGTCACTATAGTAACCGACAGGTACACTCTGGGAGACCAGCCCACCGCCCAACCAGCGCCCCCCCCTCCCTCCTCAGCAGCCTGCAGAGAAGGCCCTGGAGCCTTGCAGCCAAGCCCTCTGAGTCTCACCCGCGCTAACAAGGGGTCCTGGGAGGAAAAATGCCACCAAGACAGGACCTGGAGAGGACAGGATGCACTCTGTGGGGAGCCGTTGGAGTCCCAGCAGACACGGCTAATGGGTGGTGCTGAGGATTGCCATCCCCTTCCATTAGAGCCGGGTACCCTGCAGCTCCGGCCACCTCACCATGCCCCGGGTTCCCTCCTACTGGGGAAGGCTGGGCTGTGTCACTAATGGGCCACCGCCAGCTCGGAGAATAGCAGGGAAAACGCTGGCTGAGCAATCCACTGCCTCCCAGAACCTCACACTCTTCAGGCTCCATGTGGGAGGGAGCAGCTCAGACTTCCAGGTAAAGCGGCGCTTTGCTGAGAGGATGGGAACTTGCGTTTACTCACAAAATGATGCAGAGAATATTCATCCCAGAGGACCAGACAGGCTGTGCAGGAGGGTGGGGGGCAGGGAGGGGCGGTGAAAAGGTGTGCAGACATGGAGTGGACTGTGCTTTGCACACTCTGCCTCCTTCCGCCCGGAAGGGAGGTGCACCTGGGGGTGGGTCCTGCCATTCTGGCTCCACGAAGCAGTGAATAGCTTAAGGTGGTGAATGTGCTATTGCACCATGGGCCGGGACCTGCTGAGGTGTGCCCTGTGCCTAACTATGATGCGGTCCACTCACTCCAGTCCCAGCCCGGGCCTGACACTCGCCTGCTGGTGTCCTTGACAGCCTCACCAAGCTGTGTCGCCCATACTGTGCTCTGCCTTGCTGGCCCATTATCCAGCCTTCTCATCAGACGGAGGAAAACATCCTCCAGTCCTGAGGGAGAGACGTGCACCCCAGAGCAGGTCACGACAGCTTCATGCTGCCAACCTTCCCCCACAAGCTCTCCGCGCCCTCCTTCTCCTACAGCCTCTCTGCCAGGCCAGCTTCCGCCTTCCCTCCAGGGCCTCCCCTGAGCTCTCTGTCTCATTTACAGATGGAGACACTGATGCTCAGAGACAGGAGCCCCTACACAAATGCACACACTGTTCATGTCCTGGAAACGTGAGCTAGTGGTCCCCCAAGCCCCACTTCTCCACGACTCCACACTGCTTCTCAGTGCCGCCTGCATGGGTTGGACATTTGCCCTCCCCGTTCATAGCAGGCTGCCCACAGCTGGGCTCTGCGGAACGGGCAGCAGTGGAGGCAGGGAAGGACTGGCAGGTCTTTAGGGATAAGGGTGCAGGGACAAGAAGTACTGAGAATAGAGTCCACAGTCCAGAGATGGGGACCTAGAGAGGTGTCTCTAATGCCCCTTCCTGCATACGAACTTACACGGACCAGAGGAGAGTCGTGCACCCTGCAGGGGAACTGGGGTTCTCTCTGCTCCATGTTCCTGGAATCCAGGTTGGACAGGGAGGCGACCACATTTTGCTGCAGCTCCTCAGGCAAGGTTTGCCCCTGGCTTGCACTAAGGGAACTGAAGGAGGGAAGGCAGGACCTGGCCTGACAGAGAGGCCGGGGGAGAAGGAGGAGAGGAGGGCGCAGGGGGAGAAGGAGGGCGCAGATAAGTGGGTGGCAAGACTGTGGGGGAAGATTGGCAGCACCGGGCTGTTGTGACCTGTTCTGCACATCTCTCCCACTGGACTGGAGGACGTTTTCCTCCGCCTGCTGGAAGGCTGTCTGCTGGGTGTGGACTCAGCCCTCCACAGCCAGCTCTCTCTGGGTGTGGACTCAGCTACAGAGAGCTGTACCGCACTGTCAAAGCCACGCCCCTCCCCAGGGACACCCACTCCACTGACTGACCACTGGGGAGGTGCAGAGACCCCGCCCTTTTGCTTAAACTTGGGACCCCTCTGAAGGGCCCTGGCTTTAGCAATCTCCGCGAGGCCACTGAGCCTTGTGTGACGACGTCACGGCTGAATTCTCCCTTACGTCCATTTCCGCTTGCTTCTTTTTTCTCGCAGGTGTGGGTCCAAAAACATCCCTAATAAACAGCCCACACTACTCTCCAGCTCGGAGCCTGCTTTCCAGGGAGCTCAACTGCAATGGCTACTGACCTAATGGAACTTATTCAGTAAACCTGCATCTAGTTCCCATGTGGGCCAGGCATGTGGGCCCCGGGGACAGACTCCCAGGTGAACTGTCTTCCTTGTGCTCCAGTCGGACTGGGAAGCCAGGCAGGTGAGCACATCTGTGTGCTGAAGCCCTGGCGCCATCATAGGGGTTTGCCCCGGGAAGGCACTTGTTTTCCCTGTGCGCATCCCCAGTGTCCTACAAGGGTAAGGTAGGAAGAGGCACGCCTTCCTTCTGAGGCCCGGCCCCCCGACAGTCAGCCTACTGGCCTGGGCACCTCCAGTGACAGTGCTCCCGTGGCCCCAGCAGCTCTGCATACATGGAACATCTTATAAAGAATTCAGTCCTGTCTCCCTGCAGCTGTCCCCAGACTGGTCTTGCTTTGCCCTTGAACCTTCCAGGACAAGCTCACTCTGCAGTTGTGGAGTGAATCAGGGAGCCTCTGGTGGAGGGAGGAGGTGCAGTTGCAGGGGAAGCTCAAAGCATTGGGAGGGGTGCCCTGCTGCACAGTGTGTCCTTCAGGAAGGAGGTGTCCTGCCTGAACCTCCATTTTCCTCCAGCCTTGGAATGTCTTCTCACCTTTGGAGCCAGTGCTCTGAGGATGAAGGGCCACTTGAGAAATACTGCAGGACTTTTCAGGGCCTACATCCCTGCAGTGTGTACTGGGAACCAGCAAGAGCAAGCAGAGTGTGTGGCTCCTCCCCAAGCTTCTCTCTCTCTCCTCTCCATTTACAAGGGCCAATGTTTCAGAGAATGCGCTTTGAAAAATGAGTGCTGTTTTCAGAAATTTCCAGGGCTGCCACTGTTCTTGCTCGAAAGGGAATGAAGAAACCCATCCTGGTGGAGGCTGCAGTAGAATGAAGAGGGGGCAGGAGGGCAGGGCTGCAGGGCAGGGCCCGGGGAGGCTTGAGTGGCTTCCAGGAGTTCCTGCCTCTGACAATGCCGTGCTGCAGGCTGACAGCAAATGCACGTGTGCACCAGGCTGTCCTTCCTCTGACCGTGCAGACGCTCAGACACTGGGCGCTGGCCTTCATCCGCCCTGACATCTGAGTCACGGCGAGGCGGGAGGCAGGGCCAGGTCTCCGGAGCGGGAAATGATAAACAGATGTCTGAGCACAAAGGGGCAGCATGTACTGGAAGGGTTGTGGCACCTCGGGTCTGCTTGCAACAGCCCTTCTCCCTGAGGAGTGAGGAGGGCAGTGAGGCCACAACAGGGAGGAGCCAGTGGCAGAGGGGTGACGGCCATCAGCTTTGAAGTTCCACAGGCCTGGGCATGAACCCTGGCTCTACCACTTGCTCGTGGTGTGACCTTGGACAAGTTATTTAACCTCATGTGCCAAGTAGGGAAAATAATAGTGCTTTACTTAGAGCATGGCTTTGGGCGGATTAAATAAGATGATGCATGAAAAGGACTCAACACAGTGCCTGGCAACGGACGGTAGTTGTTTATGCTGCTGCTTGGGGAACAGGTCCTGCAACCTGAAACATTTATTTGTCCAGCAAATACAGACTGTGCCCTGCTCGGTGCCAGGTGCCAGGGTACCAACCCAGACTGGCCTTGGCCCTAGCCTTAAAGAGCTGACAGGCAGCAACCAGCTGTGCCAAGAAACCACAGCTGGTTCCAGAGTAACAGCTAGTTACCCAGAGCCCTCTGGGCTGTTCCTAAAATGGGAAGACTATGAAAGCATTGGGGTATAGGGAGCGCTGAACTGTGCCAAGACCTGGCATTGTCCTCAGCTAGTGACAATGCGTATCTTCCTACAAGTTACTTCTTCAGACAGACTCTTACTTAACCTTCAAAGCCCAGTCTAAATGTCCCTTCCTGCAGGCCGTGGTCAGGGCCCTCTTAGCAGTGGATGCACACCTTGGCTGAGGCACCTACCAACTCCTGATGGTGCAGATGTTCATTGTTTACTTGAGTCTCTTTTTGGACTAGAGGGTCTGTGAAGGTAGGAAACACTCCGGGAGCAGTATGGAGTGATATTTAGGGGTGTGGATTATGGAATCAATCACATGTGGATTGAAATCCTTGGATACATGAGATTTGGTCACTTTGGGTGAATTAATTGATATCTGTAAGCTCCAGTCCCTTTATCTATAAAACCAAAGCAACATACAGATCTCCCAGAATTGCTGTGAGGCTAAAAGGGGGATCCTGGCACCCAGGAATCTCTGGGGCACTCACAGGCATGATGTCTTTCCATCTCGGTCTAGCTAGTCCAACCCCAGGACATGGCCCAGGGTAGGTGCTCTATACGTAGTTGTCAGTGGAATAAAATCAGTTCCCCACCCCAGGACTCAGGATCAAATCTGCCTCATGAAGCAACTTCAGATCAATTCTATGCCGAGGCAGTCCAAACCCACCTTTTCACTTCACAGCTGGGGAAACTGAGGTCCAGTCCATCGTGCGGAGGCAGTGCACACAAGCAAAGGCATTCCGATGGTCCTTGGTGAGTTGCGCTGGTATTTTGGTTAGTTCTGTGGTGCATCGGTTCTCAATAGCCAGCTTCATTCCCATCTGACCTGTTTTTGTGTAGAGGAAATATGAAGGTGTATGATGTCAATGCACTGAAGTAATCCAGCCAGCTGTGTAAACATCTGGAAGCAGTAGAGACACAGCCCCAGAGCAAAAGCAGGGATCAGTGTGTCCAGACGTCTCCGGGAGGCTTCTAAGCTATAACCCAGAGGAGCTGGCTAGGAGAGGCGGTGCTCTGCTCAGAACCCGGTGTGCGCTCTTTCCTCTGCGGCACGGAGTCTGGGAGAGCCAGCAAGGAGGACAAGACCGCTACTGTGCCCCGTCTGGGCGACTTTGGAAAGGGGATGTGAGGTTTAGGAAAATCCTGCTAATGACATGTTAGCAGCGGCTGGAAACAACTTGTCAGAGTCACAAGGACCTGCCTCTTCTCGCTCTCCCCCCCCCCCTGCGGGGAGTGGACGTGCAACGCTTTGACTCCTGGCCCCCAGGAGAGAAGGGTGGGTGTGAAGGCCTGGGGTTCAAGGGCGCAGATGGGAACCCAGCTCTATTTTCTTCTTAGAGGTCACTGTTCACAACCCAGTGAGAAAGGCCCCAGCCCAGGGCTTGAACTGCAGGTGAGGGAATTAAGGCCAGAGAGGGAAGCTGCGCGGCCAAGGTCACAGGGCTGGGCAGGGAAGGATTCGGGACGAGGAGCCCAGCACCCAGACTCCAAATCCATGCTGGTTTCCCCATAACCTGATTGTCCCCCTCATTATTTAAAATTGTCTTCATAGCACTTCTTGTTTCTTTTTCATATTGGATTGAAAAATTGACATTGTAAGAAAACAGTAGCACAAAAGGAATTTGCAGCAAAATCTCTAGCTGGAGCGAATCAGCGGTTCTTATTTTCTCCCTCTACACATCACAACACACACACACAAACACACACATATATGCACACATATACACGCACACATACAAACACACAGAGAAACACACACATATATGCACAACACCCACACACATATATATGCACACACACCCACACACAAACACACACAAACACACATATATGCACATACCCACAAACACACACCCACAAACACACATATATGCACACACACCCACAAACACATGCACACAAACACGCACACACACTATGATGTCCAGCTCCTTGACGGGTGTGGTCTGTGACTTCTGCACAGTGGCAGGTGCCTTAGAACCAGGCTGGCCTGCATGGTTTGGGAGCCCCACAGATAGCAGGGGTCTCTAGGGACCCACACTCAGTGTAACCTGAACTCTCCCGTGGCCTCAGGTAGCCCAGGAGGTACCCTCTGGCCAGGCCGTCTTATCTTCTCTGTTAGAAAACAAGTGGTTCTGAACACCAAGGCCAGGGCACCGGTGGAGTCCCAGCCATCCCTTTAATGGGTCTTATCTCTGATCCAACGGCGACAGGAGGCCCAGATGCCCAGGAGAGCAGCCCTGAACCAGCCAAGTGCCTGTCTTCTTCTCAGGGCAGTCACTGGTCTCAGTGGCTCCCATTTACCAGGCAGATGTAATCCCCTCAGTAGCTGCCAAGCCCTCCTCTTCCTGGAGCCCCCGAGATTACCGCTGCCCTGGGAGGCAAGGGAGCACTTCCTCCCCAGGACAGATGTCATCTGCACACAGGTCTGCACAAAGCCACTCACTTCCGGAGGCAGAGGCTGGAGGCTGCCCTCGTCTGGTTAACATCAGCATGTGTGCAGGGCAGCAGTGCCTCCAGCTAGGGACTGCTGTTCCAGCTTTCCCTGGGTCCAGAGGGAATATGTGACTAAGTGCTGGCCGGTAAGATATAAGCAGAAGTTGTTTGAAAACTTTGGGAAGTCTCTTAAAAGGCACACGGCTGATCCTACGCCTTCCTTTTCTGCTTCCTGCTGCCTGGAAGGGCGATGTGATGGCTGGAGCTCCAGCACGCATCTTGGGTTTTGAGGTGACCTACACAGAAGGAGCCATAAGATGGAAGGGTGGGCAAGCAATAGTGAAGGTTTAGCCCCCGACCCTCGGGTAACACTACATCAGCCCAGACTGCCTGCCTATGGACTTCTATGCAGAAAAGCAAGTAAACTATTTTTTGTTTTTTTTTGTTTAAGTCACTATTGTGAGTTTTCTGTCACATGTTAGATCTCATCCCATCAAATATACTTTGAAGCCAAAGTCGGACAACGTCCTATCACTTTATTTATTCACCAGTTCCCTGGCTTCTTTCTGGTCAGGCAGCATTGTCTGTGCCAGGCGGTGTGCTGGGAGCGGGGCCTAGAGCTGATGGGCACTAGCCCTTGCCTCCTAAGAGCTTCCAGTCTACTAGTAGGTGAAGATTCGGGTGTTAGCCTCAACTGCTCAGCTCTCTTCAATGGCGCCCCTTTGCCTTGGGCATGCATACTGCACAGCCCCCCACCCTGGCCGCCCCCTCCCCCTTCTCCACTCTGGATTTCCTGGCTGGCGGGCAGCTGGGAATAAGAGTAGGGCTATGAAGGCAGGTGCTTTGGACTGAGAGCTGACGCTGGCCTCACTAGCTGTGCAGCCCTGACACATATCTAGAAAGTTCACACCTCTTTCCTCATCGGTAAAACAGAACTAGTAGTCACCCTCTCACAGACTTCAGAGAATCTGGGCAGCACCTCACATAGTTCCTGGTGATGCGTAATGTCGTTTGCACCCTCCACTCAACGCACCCTTTCTCCTAGTGATCCTTCACTCTGTGATGGCTGCTCACGAAGCAGTTCTTTGTGCCACACACCGTGCCCTCCCCTGTGCCCACTCCTCCCCCTCTCCCTCTCCCTCCCCCTCTCCCTCTCCCTCTCCCTCTCCCTGTAGGTTCATCTCCCATCCTTGCCTGATGCCTGGACTCCCAGGACCCTGAGCCCAGTCCCCTGGAGGACCTTCCTAGTGTTCACAGAAGACTGGGGTCATGCCCCTCTTGGCCAGTCCGTTTTTACTTACCCTGACTTACCCCCATTTCATGGACACTGCATTTTACAGGCTGAGGTCCATAGGTGTAGAGGCCGTGTCCTTGCTTTTGTCTTTCTCTCCAGCAGTAACTGCTACTTACTCAATGTTGGCTGACTGGATGGATGGATGGATGGATGGATGGATGGATGGATGGATGAGTGAGTGAGTGGACAAATGGCTGAAGAGCTGGCCACAGCCAATGAAGTAAGCACTGTAATAGACCCGTGTGTGAAGTGGCATTGGAGGAAGTGGGGTTCTAACCGTCCAGGTAAGAAGGAAAGGGCGGGAGAAGAGTTCTGTGCTGAATGGTGGCAGGTGAGTGGTGGTCTGCAGTGTGGACAGTGAGGGGTGGCCTGTGTTTTATTGCACTGACCCAGGTGCCGGGCACTTTCTATGGATGTCACACCTAAAACTTCCTTCCTGAGGCGAAGAGAAGAAGGGGATCCCAAAGACCCTTCTTGAGTCTCCAAACCACAGGACTAGAGTCTGGCTTTGGATGAACACTCATGAAACTGTTTCATGAAGAGCCCAAAGGCTGGCCTCAGGGACAGCAAGGTCAAAAAGGAAACCTACATGAAAGTGTCACCGTGCCCCAGAGGCAGACACACGTGACCTCTGTGCTCCTCCCAGTGACCAGGGACGACAGTGCTTCACTCCACCACTGCAGGGCTGAGAGTGGTCAAGTCACCCATGCCTATCCCCCAGTGGGGGTGGGAGAGAGGAGCCAGAACTTCGGACTCCTGGGCCAAGAGCCCCCTCTTTCAGGTGTTCCATGCTGCCTAGGGCATTGCAGACAGGTTGGGAGCTTGAGACCCACTGGATACCTAGCTGTGTGGGAAGGGGTCCTGGGAGTGGATGGGCAGGCAGCAGGCTGCAGCAAGTACACATAGTACCTACAGCACTGGTGAGCCTAAGGGTTTAGAGTTTCAATGGGCCCAGTCCTTCATCTATTCACTCATTCACTTAGTCACCATCATCCATTCATTCAAACATTTATGGATCAACTTTTAGGCATTAGACACTGTTCTAGATGCTTCGGGGACAGCACAGGTGGGTCCATGTGTCCTGGAGTTTATGTTACGGAGTGTGGAGATGGAAAGCAGTAAGATGAGCCCATGATTGTATGGAGGTGGTGCAAGGTGAGGACAGCACCGGGCTGGGAAGGCCAAGGCAGAGGTCAGAATGCTAATGCCTGAGCAACAGGGAGTGGGCTGTGGGAGGTGTGTGTGTGGGGGGGGAATTCCCGGCAGAGGGCCCAGAGGGGTGGAATGGTGTCAGAGCTGGGCACCCAGAGTGCCCACAGGAGCCACTCAGGCCCAGAGGAGCAGGGGAATCAGCAGCTTTAGAGATTGTGGGGAGGAAGTACCACCAGCCAGTGCTGAGCTCCAGGGAGAGGCTGGCTGGGAGCATGTGGCTGAGGCACAGAGGTCTGGGTGGGGCTTCCTACTTCCTTCACCATGGCAGCCACATTCCGGTACCGACATTGCTCAGCTGTGCTCAGGGAGAGAGAAAGTTGGCAGGCTCAGTGGGGATGAACCCTGACTCCACTCCCCTTCCCTGTCCCCCATAGCAGAAGCTCCTAGTCTCCTGATGCCCTTTCTCCCTTCTTTCCTTGATAGCAATATCCCCGGTTTTTATCTGGGCTCCTGGGTGCCCAGATGAAAGCTCACATTCCCCATCTTCCATTGCAGCCCTTGACTCTCATGTTCAGACGGTCCCCACCACCATTAGCTGTGTGCGGCTGTATGCCTGGTGCCAGCATCAGTTTGCTCGTCTGGGCACGGGACACGTGCAGCTCCCCCTGAGCTCTCCTGACAGCGCACAGTGCTTAGCATCGGCTGAGACAGGGATGAGCGCCCTGCGCAGGAGGCTGTGCCTGCTGCTCTGCTCACACAGTTTCTCTGGCTCCACAATAAGGCCCTGGTGGTGGTCAAAGTCTTAGGACCTAGTTCTTGGCCACTTCTCCAGCAACCCTTCTCACCAGGGCTCCTCACCTGTAAAGTCCACTCCCAGGCCACAGGAGGTGCTGTGCAGCTCAGCTGTGCTCTTGGAGTTGGGCCCCCGCAGGATGGGGGAGTCCTGCCCATGTCCCTTTTCAGCAGCCACTCCAGCTCAGGTTTCCTCAGGACTGCCTCCTGCCCTCCCCCCTGGGCTGACTGCATCTCTTAGCTTGTGTTCCCTTTACCCCACATCTAGCTGCTAGGAAAGGGCTTGCATGCAGGCATTTTATTTTCAAGAGTGATCCCAGGGTGGGTAGATGGGAAAGAGTTAAACAGGAAGGGAGGGGAAGCCAATCTGACCATGTGTCATTGAGCTGGTCATGTGTGTGAGCAACCAGAAGCACTCCGAGAAATCTTCTGGAATGTGCCTGCAAAGTTTGCACCCCAGATAGTTAAAACAGGAGTATTTCCCCAGCAGCTTGAGTCACCCACAGGTCAGGGTGTCCCAGGGAGTGTCCACCCCTCACGTGGTGAGCATGGCTGCATTGCTCACAGGCAACCCACCAGTGGTGGCAGAGAGGTGCTGGGACCAGAAGCCGGAGGATGGAGTAGGGCTGGGGTTTGGCGCTGCCAGGCCATGTCTAAGGGCAGCCAGTTGTTGCAACAATAAATGGTGCGCCCAGATTTGGGACAGGGCATGAACACATCTGATAGATCACACCTCTTCCATCTCCTCCACTTCCCATCCCTCCTTACCCACCTGACTCTCCCCACCACTCACCACCCTGTCCCGTGAGCACCCATTATCTGCCTTGCCCCCTCATCTCCCCTCCCCAGGAGACTGTTGCTCCTGAGAGCAAAATCTATTTTTCTTTGTTGTATATCCAAATCCCATCGAGTGGCTGGAAGAAACTAGGCTTTAAATAAATGCTAGTTGCATAAATGAATGGGTGAATGAACAAATGAGTCAGCCTGCAATCCAGGGCTGTTACAACTTCTAGGCTGTGATGAAGCCATGTCTCACGTGCACCTTGAGTCCTGGCTCAGTGCTGCCAGCCTGGAAGAAGCCAGTCTACAGGTGAGGGTCACTGGGTCTGCAGGTGAGGCTCCACTGGATGAGGAGACATGAGTATCCAGGAGGCTGATTTCCAGAGCACAGCCACTGCCCAGGGCCATTACTGGCCTTTGCAAAGCGTGACCTCAATGAAATGTGACGTGGCCACATGTAAGCTGCACAGTGGATGTCGCTTTAGGCTTTGCTGCTGTGCACAGCCACAGGCCCTGGACATGAGTTAAGCAGCAGGGTGATGAGCCAGCGGAGAGATGACTGCAGGGCTTCCACCGAGATCTCAGACCCAAGAAGAGACTTTAGTATCAAAAGAGACCTGTTTTTTGTTTGTTTGTTTTTTGTATGTGTGTTTTTTTAAGAGAGAGTAGAAGGGAGTGGGATTGGGGAAAGGAGAAAGAGAGAGAGAAAGAGAGAGAGATCAATTGGTTGCCTTTCTCTTGAGCCTCAACCAGGGCTGATGATCAAACTTGCAACTCAGGTATGTGCCCTTGACTGGGAATCGAATCTGCAACCCTTCGGTGTGCAGGCTGGTGCTCTAACCACAGAGACACCAGCCAGGGCAAAAGATACCTGCTGTCAGAACTCAGAACTTGATGGATGGCAGGAGCCTTTTTCAATACTGTCTCCAAGGAGCAGTTTCACAGACACACACAGGGATGAGCGCTCTGCCTGAGCCTCACCGAGCCAGGGTTTGGGCCTGGAGACCCTGCCTCCTGGCCTAGTAACTTGTTTCCTTTGTGCACTATATATTGTGCAGCTGGGAACTCTTCTTAGGGGGATTTTGCCAATTGTTTTATTTTTATTTTCCCAAAAACAGATGCTGATTCAAGGACAGTGTGCAGAAGTTTTATAAAGGAGGTGATTTCAAGATGTGGGCATGGAGGAGCAGGGTGTGTGTGAGAGAGAAGGGGAAAGCCACTCTGCAGGTGCTCAATGAGGTCACTCACAGCAGCAGCAGACCCAGTGCCAACAGGCAGAGAGTGCAGAGGTCACCTCTGTACTGTCAGGGAAGGCTGAGAAGCTGGGCATTGACTCACTGGCTCTGGGCCCCTTTTTATTTAATGCATAATTATTTAATGCATTACCGCTGAGGACAGAAATTCCCTGTTTGTCCCTGTGTGCAGGCTAGGTTGTAGGGAACAGCTATAGGCTTAAGCCTTGGACTGACCTATTGGCAAAGCCACAAACAAGTCCCAGCTTAGAGGGCACAGCCCTCTTAGCATAATTAGGCTTCACCTTATGATGTGCCCTAGATCTTATCTGGGTAGCTAATGGGCTGTGGGAGGTGCAGCAAGTGCTGCCAAAAGAAATGAAACTCATAAGAACATTGTAACTATGGTGACCACTACCTTATTTACCTCTGACTATAAAATAAAGGCTCAGCTTGCTGTCTGGGTCTCTCTCTGTGGTCTCAGCCAGGCATAGGAAGATCCACCTAGACCAAACTTATTCTCTTTGTCTATCTTTTCTACATCCTTCGGTGCCCCCTACTTAGGCTCACCAAACCCTTGGCTGAGCTGGCCTGGCACATGTGGCACTCAACATGGAGCCTGAGTTCAGGGGAACTGCAGTTGTCAGGTGAAAGGACCCTCCAGTGAAGCATGTGCAGAAAGCAAAAAGGAAGTAAGGAGTGAAGTTTAGTGATAACTATGTGTAAAACATGGGAAATTCAGGATCGCAGGAAAAGAATTTATACGGCTATCCTTCAAGCACAGAGCTGTTCTGTGAGGTATCAACAGCTTTTCAATTTGTTGGATTTTGTAAGTAAAACCTGCCCATGGTTTCCTGAGGAAGGAAAGGTAAATGGAGAGGCATGGGAGAAGGTAGGAAAACAACTTAGAGATTGTTATATAGTGGAAAGTTACCAGAGGCTTAATATTGTAGCAAAGGCTTATCTCTCACCTAGAGACTACTTATTATGGAAATATTATATTCGTGTTTGTACTGACATTGGACTAGTCTACATTTGAGGAATAGTATTAGCTGCCGCATTAAAGGAGATGTTACTTGCTGGTCAGCAGAAAAAGAAAGGAAGCTGCTTTAACTGTGGCAACCAATGCCCCCTAGGCAGGGAAACTTCAAGTAGGGCTAGTCCCACCAAACAGAAAGGGCCTTATTCTTAACCCCACTACAACCTTTCCAGCCAGCTCAGTAACCCTTTATCATGCCACCCCGGGAAGCACATGATTGGCAAGTTCTTCCTGGGGTGATAGATCAAGACTCAGGCACTAGCGGAAAGTGCCAATCCTACTTTTAAAATGCAACAATAAAAAAAAGGGGGGCGGGAATGTTATGTGTTAAATTTCTTGAATTACAATGCAGAGGGTTGTACAGCAGCCAAAAGGCATCGGACCTCCAGTGCAATAGCCTTTGCTAAGTTAGCCCAGTGGAAGGGTGAACATACCAGACAAGAGTTTTACCAGATCTAATAATGATGTGGGGAAGAGGTTGTGTTTTGTATCTTTCCAGAGGAGCAGTACAGCCAATTTGGGTACCAGAGAGTTACATGCATCACCACAGTGGACCAAGAGAAGCTCCTGTTCCCATCGTTCAAAAGACTGAGAGTTGCCCTGATGACAGCAAAGTGGAAAAAAGGAAGATGATGAAGGCTATGCAAGGGACCGAGGTGCCAACATGGGGTCAGCTGAAGAAGTTAACAGCTGAGGCTCAGCAGATGGTAGAAAAGCATGATGTGGAAGCTACTCCCTCATTCATGTTTCTGGCTATGCTAACATTGGTTAGCTGCCAGTCTTCTACAAAGTCCTGTGCAGCCAAGTCCGAGGACTCAGAAAATCAGCAAAAGAAACTTTTGTTTAGTAGCTAAAAATGTTACTGTAGTTTGATTTCTCTCTCATTGCTGTGCTGCATTTTGTTATTATTCGAGAGTTTTGTTCTTGATGTTCAAGTTTTAAAATGTTAACATGTCTGTAGTTTGCATTTTACATTGGCATTGTTTTGTTATTGTTTTAATAGCCAGAGTTTTATTCTTACTGCTTAAGTTTTACTTTCATTATGGTAGCTTAAAAATAAAAGAAGAGTGAGATGTAGGGAGTGGCTATAGGGTTAAGCCCTGGACTGACCTGTTGGCAAAGCCACAAACAAGTCCCAGCTTAGAGGGCACAGCCCTCTTAGCATAATTAAGCCTGACCTTATGACTCTCCCTAGATCTTATCTGGGTAGCTAATGGGCTGTGGGAGGTGCAGCAAGTGCTGCCAAAACCAGTGAAACTCACAAGAACATTGTAACTATGATGACCACTACCTTGTTTACCTCTGGCTATAAAATAAAGGCTCAGCTTGCTGTCTGGGTCTCTCTCTGTGGTCTCAGCAGGCAGAGGAGATCCACCTACACCCAGCTTATTCTCTTCATCTGTCTTTTCTACATCCTCCACTGCCCCCCTACCCCAAGGCTCACCAAACCCTTGGCTGAGCTGACCCAGCACACTGGGTGATCCCATCAGTGCTGGAGGGGCATGGGGACAGAATGGGGAGGGTTGCTTGGCTAGGAATGAGGGACAAGGCTGGCAGAGCTGGGTGAGTCTGAGTGTGCACTGACCTGCTCATGGGGCTGAAATCAAAAAGGCCAGTGAGATGGAATGCAGGTCCTGAGGTATCTGCTGCTTATGTAGGTCAGAGACCAGCCTCATGGCCCACATAGTTTTACCTGTGTCTCTGGTTCAACCCAGTGCATTGTTCTGGATTACCTCCCTAATCCTTGGCAAACTGGTATCACGGCCAATCCAACAGGGCACCACGTTAGAGCCTGTCTGCTGAGCCACTCTCTAATCAAAGGTGTTGGCAAGTTCGGAGTCCTTCTGAGTTTCAGGTGCAAGCAATAGAGAATGGCTGGGGCAAATCTAGTCAAAACCAGATTTGCTGCAAGGATCTCAAGGAAAAGCCAGAGACACAAGCTTGCAAGTAAGCCAGAATCAAGAAAGAAGCAGAGCGCTGGGTGATATTCCATAAGACTTTCTAGGTAATAGAAAATAACAAGTTTCTCCAAAGGAAATTGGCAAAAAGTTAAGCATAGAGTTATTATATGACTTGGCAATTCCACTTGTAGGAATATACCCAAGAGAAATGAAGGCATATGTCCACATAGACACTTGTATACAAACATTTGTAATAGCACTCTATATAGTAGCCAAACAGTGGAAACAACTCAAATGCTCATTAATGGACAAATAGATGAGTAAAGTGGGGTACATCCATATAATGGAATATTATTCAGTCATAAAAAAAGAATAGAATGCTGATTCATGTAACACTATGGGTGAAAGAAACCAGCCACAAAATACCTCCTGCTATATGACTCCATTCATATGAAATCAGAGTAGGCCAGTCTTTAGATATAGGAAATGGATGGAAGGTTTCCAAGGGCTGGAAGGGATGGTGGCATTGACCATCATAACTAAGGAGTTCAGGGTTTTTTGAGGGTGGTGGTGAAGGAAATGTTTTAAAATTGGGTGTAGTGATGGTGACACAACTCTAAATACACCAGAAGCCATTGGATTGTGCCATTTAAATGGGTAAATTGCAGAGCCTGTGAATTATATCTCAATAATGGTGCTTAAAAATCAGTGGGGACCTGGGTGGGGTTGACCTGGATGTGACTCACTCATGGCTTCCCTCACTATCTGTGTGGGAGTTATAGTAAAACAAGGAAAATCAGGGAAAACCAGGTGGGCCAGGACAGGGACATGGCTACTGGATACCAATGACCACCATGCATTTCTTTTCCCAGTGCAATTGTTATGACCTATTCAATTCTAGGTGTTTATACCTGTTCATCCTGTGGGCAGGGATGAGATCCCAAGGCCGGGTTCTTTGATACAGCTCAGCTCCTCCCGTCCTTGTGGCTGAACCCATGAGGCACAAAACTCGGAGGAAGTCACGACTCTCCTCCAGGACAAAGCACCTGAGCACCTTGGTCAGGTGACATCTGTCCCCTCTGTTACCCAATGTGGGGCCGCGGTGCTGGGCAGGGCCGCCTTGCTGTGTCCTATTGGCCTATTGGGTTGGAAGCCTTGGTGAGTGTGTGCAGGAAGGGTGACAGGTGAGTCTAAGCCTTGTCTGGGTGCCACGTGACATTCCAGTGCATCCGCATCACAAAGCCTCCCTCATTATTCTCGCCCCTGGGGCCTCTGTCTCTTACTACTCGGAATGGTCACTGGTTGCTTTCTCAGAAGAGCAATCCAACGTCTTGTGTTACAGTTGCCCCTCATGCGTGATTCGCTTGGACATCCAAATCCAGATGACATTCCTGTATGGGTGCTTGCAGCAGCTTTGCCATGCATGGTATGCTCCATCTCAGAGCTTGGCATCCCTCCTACCATGCACTGTGGAGGTGGAGCCATGCCATTTCCTCATGGGCTCACCAGCCCACACATTGTCCTTGTAATGTTCTCCCTCATCACGCACTCCCCGTCTTCCACACATCAGAGTCCACCAGAGGAGCCCTGCACAGGGAGCACGTCCTCTCTCCAGACGAGAGCCTGTGGGAAAACAGGATCACTTTACAGCGATGGAGCCCCTGAGGCAGGCAGCTCTGGCTCAGGACTTGTCCACCTGAGGTCCTTTGTGCTGACCTTCCTGTCTGCAGATCCAGGGCTTAATTTGGAGCTCAGAGCCCTGAAAGGCAACTTTGGTGCCTGTGACCATCAGTGTCTTGAAAACAAGCCTTTGCTTCCTTTTCACAAAGAGGGCATTTTCTTTACTTTGGGAGCCAAGGCCACAGCAGGTGGACTCTGGAAACTGGACAGTTTAGTGGACACCAGGGCGGATGCTCCTGGATGCAGAGAAAGGAGGTGGGCAGGAAGCAGCCAATCACAGCAGTGGCACATCAGGTGAGAAATGTCTGCCCAATGGGAAATATCTGCACTTGGCATTGTCATCTGCTAGTCCACACAGCAGGATGGTTCCCCTTTGAACGTCACAGTCCCGATGCAGGTGGGCTTGTGGAAGGAAGATGCAGGGGCCTTTGTGAATTCCCAATCACGTGGCTCCAGCAGAGGATCAACTGAACACGGATGGCTCCTCTATCATGTACAGCTGCTATGAGGCGCGCTGACACATGCACTCACTTAGTCACTGTCACCCATCTGCATGGTGACTCATTATCCTTGCTCAATAGGTGATCCAGAGAGGTTAAGAGTGATGTTCAGACTCCCCTGTAATAAGTCACCTGGAGTGAGTGATCTGTAGCAAGTGGGGGGCCACACGGAAACCCAGTGCACTAATCCTGGGCCAGGTGATGCTGAGCCAGTTAGGTGCTGGAGCAAGGAAGGGGCTGCAGCCACTGTGTGCTCCCTGTACTCACGCCCCGGGGCCACCAGCTTACACGCAGACTCTCCATTCCTCCTCAGCTGCTCTGCAAGGCGGTGAGAAGACCGAGCAGCAGGCCGGCGGTTGGCATTCTCTCCAGGTAACTCAACTCCTCAACTCTCTGTTCTTTGCCACTGGTGTGATCTGCTAAGTCTTCTCTCTCTCTCTCTCTCTCTCTCTCTCTCTCTCTCTCTCTCTCTCTCTCTCTTCTCTCTCTCTCTCTTCTCTCTCTCTCTATTTCTCTCTCTCTCTCCAGAAAACTAGTTGAAAGCTTTTCTGTCATTGATGCAAAGTGTTCCAGGTCAGCTCACATTCTAGAAGTGTCTGTGACCGGGAGTGAGTGAGCCAGGCAGGGAATGTGGAAGCAGCCAGTTCCCTGATATGTGTCTTCTATGTGGCCAGTAGAGAAGACAGAGTTTGGGTGTATTTTTTGTCCTTTCTTTAGAGGAAGCATCGCTGCTTTTGGAAATACAGACTTGGGTGAGAATAAGAAAAAAAATTAACACAGAAGAACTCCTCACATCCTTGCTGCTCCAAGTGTGGTCTGCCAACTGTCACTAGAAATGCAGACTTCTGGGCCCTACAAGATACCTACTAAGTAAGAATTTGTGTTTAAACAAGGTGTCCAGAGAGAGGTGTATGGATTTGAGTTGGAGAAGCCCTGTTCTCTGCCATCCCAGCATAGCACACATTGCACCTCCACTTCCCACTTCTACAGGGATGTCATCCTGATGGACACTGCCCCGCCCCCCACTGAGCTCACCATCCACCCACAAACTTGCTCCTCCCTCTGGGTTCCTATTTCCAAGGGCCATCTTCTATTGCCCAGGACTCAATCAGAGCCATCGCTATCTCCTGCCCCCGTCTTCCAATCCCAAGTGCAGGGACCCCCCACTCTGAATACCTCTTCTGTTGGTACACTTGTGCCTGGCCTCGCTGTCATTCCATCACATAAATGCCTCACCTGTGCCTCTGACAGACCTCCCACTGGGGCCAGAGTGCTCCGTCCTCAGCCTAGAGCTGAAAGGGCCATCCCCCATGTAAATCTGGCTCCTTGCTGTCCCTGGCATGAGGTCCCCTCTGGGCCACTGTGCTCTGGTCCTGCTCATCTCCCCAGCCTCTGCACTCACTCCTCCAAAGTGATTGCAGAGTTTTGTTTCTCTGTATGAAATGTGTGTGTGTTTTTTTTAAATCTGGCTGCTTTGTAATGTCTATCTTTAGTTCTGTTTTAGCAATTTGATTATGATATATTGTTGTTTGGTTTCCTTTGTTTATCTGCCTGGAGTTTGTTGAGGTTTTTTGGGGGTCTATGGGTTTATACATTTCATCAAGTTTGGAAGTGTTTAGCTATGATTTTGCCAAATACTTGTTGCCTCCCTTCCTTTTATATTTATGGTATGATATTGTCCCATCACTTGCTGAAGCTCTGCTAATTTTTCAATTTCCATGCTTCGCTGTGAATAAATTCATTTGCTATACCCTCCAGTTCATTGATCATCTTCCCTACAGAATCTGATCTGTCTCAATCCCATCCAGTAAAGTATTCCTTCCGATATTGTTTTTTAATCTCTAGAAGTTTCATTATCTTCCACTTCTCTGTTTCAGCATCCTTCTATGCCAGTTCCATCCTCTCTGCTCTCTCTTATCTAGTCTGCTTCTCTTCCTGCTTCTGGTATGTCTGGTAATTTTAGTGGATGGTGGGCATGGTGAGTTTTACATGAGTGAGTCTCTGGATTTAGTTGTCTTCCTTTAAAGAGAGTTGGATGTTGTTCTGAAAAGCATCTAAGCTCCTTATGGATTATTTGATCGCTTGCAGCCTGCTTCTGAGACTTGCTAGGGATGCTCTGGAGTAATCTTTGCTCTGGGGATTGTCCAGCCTGAACACTGAGGCATGACACCTCTGGGGTCCCACCGAAGGCCCAGTGATGCCAAGGGCTCGCCATTCTTGTTGGAGTTCAAACATCTTCTGCCCCGTGTCAGCACTGGGAACTGTCCAGGCTACAGCTTTCCGTTGGCCATTTGCCTGACTTTGTGGAGTTTCATTCATTGTAAGCAAGGCCCTGTACTCATCAAAGACCCATGGGAACCCCTCTGCAGAGCTCTGAGGCTCTTTTCTCTGCCCCAGAAATATGTCCTGCAACTTCCAGCCACTTCAGCCTTCCCAAACTTCTATCTCCACCCTTTCAACTCCACCAGACTGATTTTCCTTCCCATGGTCTAGCACTTGCCTCCAGGCAGAAAGCTGGGGTGACCACAGGCAGATGGCTGGGGTGAGTTGGAGCTCCCCTAATCTGTAATCCTGTGCTGCCTGTTGTCTCATGTTTGGAAAGAGATATTTCATATATTTGTTCCATTTTCATATACACAATTTGTTCCAGTTCAGAGCAGGAGGGTAAGTCCGGTCCATAATGTCCCATCCTGCCCCAATTTCAGGGTTTTGATGATATTCCTTCTGGCTAGAACCCTCCTGTTGGACTCTTTCATCCCACTCCACAGTCTCTTCCAGTGATTCCTAGATCTGCTATATCCTAGGAAAACCCTTTTTAGAGGCAATTCTCAATTCCCTTTTTAGAGTTAAGCCCAACTCGAACTCAAATCTGATTCCCAGGCTTTCTGCATCATTAGGAATAGTCAGAGCAACTGCCGTTCATAACTTGGGTAGCATGTTGCAGTAGACAACCATTTTCCCTTTTTCTGAATTATTTTCACGAAACCTTTGCAAGGTGAATAAGACACAGGGGCTCAGAGATGTTTGGGGCCTGCTCAAGTCAGCAGCAGAGTCTCCTGCCTACAGAACCTACCGTTCGGGATTTACCACCAGCAAAACGAACATGTCCTGGTTCTGGTTCCCCACCCTATTCTTCAGGGGCCCATGGTGGAAGGTGCTGGCAGTGCCCCACAGTGTGAAGCTGCACAGAATGCACTCTGCCTGCCGAGTGTTTGTAGTGACATTACAGTTTTTTGCAGGGCAAACAATTCTGCTACCACAGCAGCATTGCTATGACGCTGGTTGGAGAATGAGCAGTGGAAGCCCAAGAATCACCGGGGAACCCGTTAGGAGCGATGATAAAGCTTCCTGCAGACTAGAGGGTAGAAGAAGCTGCTCTTCCAAGGGCACTGGTGTGGGCATCGATCAGTCACCAGTGGACAGAAAGACTCAAATGCTGCCCTGGAATATACAGGGAAATGCTATGACGCTGGTTGGAGAATGAGCAGTGGGAGCCCAAGAATCACCGGGGAACCCGTTAGGAGCGATGATAAAGCTTCCTGCAGACTAGAGGGTAGAAGGAGCTGCTCTTCCAAGGGCACTGATGTGGGCATCGATCAGTCACCAGTGGACAGAAAGACTCAAATGCTGCCCTGGAATATACAGGGAGGACCAGAGAGCTGGCTGGGTGGTGGCCCTGGGAAGAGAGACTTTTGAATCAAGAGGGAATGTTCTGCGCATCAAGCACCGCCCCACGTGAAGATCTGTGTTAGGACAGCCTCTCTCACAATTCTCACAGTGCTTGAGGGTCACACGCATATGACATGTTATCACTCTGCATGCCTTTGTATGAATGTGCCAGTTTGTTCCCTAGTTGGACATCTGAGTTGCTTCCAATTATGTTGCTATGAAGAGTCCTGTACACGCATTTGCGTGGACACACTTTCATTTCGTCCAGGTACATGTCTAGGAGTAGAATGGCTGGCCTGTGGGGTAGGTGCCTGTATAACTTGATTAGGAAATTGTCCAACTTTTTTGCAAAGCGGATGTGCCAACATTTGGCACCGTTAGTTCTTTTGACTAGAGCCATCCCAGTAGATGCCTAGTGACATCTCATTTCCTCAACGCTAATGATGGTGAGCCTGTTTTCATATGCTTATTGGACATTCATATATCTTCTTTGGTTAAAGGTCTGTTACAATACTTTGCTTATTTTTAAACTGTGTTGTTTACCTTCTTACTTGTTGTAGAAGGTTTTTTTAAAAAAAATATTCTGTAAACATCGTTTATCAGATGTTTGGCTTGCGAAGACTTTTCTCCCAGTCTGTGGTTCATCTTTTCATTTTCTCAATGTGTGTGTGTGTTTTTTTTTTTAAGAGCAAAAGTTTCTTTGTTTTGATGAAATTTAGTTTATCAATTCTTTTTACAGAAATTTTTATATAAACATACTTTAATAGGATTGTAAAAGTGTATTCATGTTTTCTCTTATTATTTTTAACTTTATAAAGTATGTTGATAGACTTTAAACTTACCGTTTCCAAATTACACCCTACCTAATCATAGTGCATTATGCTTTTTAGTATACTTCTGAACTTTGATACATACACATACTTTATTTAGACTCTTTACATGTAATTTGCTGGTTATACTGGTATTATTTTATAGATTTATTTTTTGTACATTATCTTTGTCAGACATGGTTATTAGGAATATTCTAATATGTAAAATGAATTGGGTATTGTTTAACATTTCTTAAGATTCTGAAATAGTTTGTATAGGTTGGTAAGACATGTCCCTTGAAACTTTGAGGAAAAACCAGTGTAAAGTGATTTGAGACTGTTGCTTTTTTACAAGCTACAAATTGTTTAGAAATAAAATTCATTGACTTTCCCCCCCATTTTTTTCCTATGGTTTTGCTCTAATGAATTTTTTATCTTTAAAAATTAATTTTAGCAATTTACATTTTCATGGAAAATCATACATTGGATCATGACTTCAAAGTTTTTTACACAGTTGGCACATTTATTTCTATTTTAGTCTTATGATTTTTTTCCATATTATGGCACTGGTCACACTCATTTTCCCAGTCCTAGTTTTGACTATTGTTTTGTCTTTACCATATTTCTTAATTTGACTAACTGGTTGTTTTCCTATTTTGATGTTTTCTGTGTTCTTTACTCCTCTCTCTCACACCCTCAGGTTTTCATCAATGTATTCAAAACAGGAGAGTTGATAGATTTTTTTTAATACAAATTTCTCAGATTCACAGCAGTCATTTCAAAGAGTTGTCATTTTACCAATGAAGATACTGAGGTTCAGAGAATTCACAAGACGAAGAAAGTGGTAGAGCTGGGATTGGGTACAAGGCCTACCCTACTTCCCCAGATCATGTCTCATCCGTAGGAAGTGATGAGGGTGACATTAGGAGAGAGCTAGCGGTAAGGTACACAGCACAGTGGCCCCTAAGCAATCCAGAAGCCTCACGTCCCACACAAAGTCTCCATCACCACCTCAACCCTCCTGTGAGGGAGCAGGGCCAGATCTACTAAGTCCCTGAGATGTATATTTACACACTAAGACCCCAAAGCATCAGATTACACTCTTTCCCCTGGTGTCAAGGATATGAAGGGGGTGTGAGGGGTGTGATGTGGGTGTGCATTGAGGGGAAAGCAGATGGGCAAGCATTTGCTATTTCTTGTCAGAACTGCCTGGAGAACAGAGCTTGACCAAATATTTGGCAAGATCAAATATGTTCTCCAGAAAGGTGTGCTTTAAAGGGACACAGAGGGGTATGCTGCAGTGCTCTGCCTTAGCCTGTGCCCATCTACCCGGTCCTCCAGCCAAGCTCAACTGAAACCTACTGATCACTACTGTATTTCCCAAATGTTTGATACTTGGATCATGTACACTGTTATTCTGGTTGCAGAATTCTGCCCCCTATTGTGAATTCATAAGTAGTCTTTGGGCATCATATGAAGCAAAAGGACATCCTATAATTCGCAGCCATAGGACCTGCCCACCTCCAATACCACCTCTACCACGAGGACAGCCTGGGTCTGCAGTGGAGCAGGCTCTCTCCTAGCCTCCGGCTGCTTGGCTCTGCCTTCCTGTTGGTCCTTCCCAGGGTCTGCCTTGCATTCGTTCATTCTTCCTTTTGTTCAGTGTTTGTTAGGACACAACTGTGCGGTGGAATGGGCTCCAGTGGTGTGTAAATCAGACCTGGTGCTGGCCTGCATGGAACCTACAGCCTGGCAGCAGGGAGAAAATGCAAACAAGAATTGATTAGAAATTGTTACTGGTGCTCTACAGAAAAGGCATCCGCTGGGTGAGATGAGGTCATTGGAAAAACAGGAGGATGAAAAACGCCAGCCATGTGCCCAGCAGTGGACAGAGCAGGCTGGGTAGCAGTCGTGGAGAGAGGAACCCCAGGCCTCTGTGACTAAAGCACCGTGAGTGAGAAGGGTGGTGGGCTACAGAGAGGGAGGCAGAGGCCAGCCTGCAGCGCTGCTGTCTCCTTGGTTCTTCTCTGTGCCTCCTTCTCCCTCCGCACAGCCCACTCACCACCAAGACTGTATTGGGTGTCCTCCAGCTCGAGAGCAGAAAGGCTCGATCTGAGTTGCCCCTAGGTCCCCAGCCTGGAGCATGGCGTCTGGCTCTGATCAGACCACACTGAGGAATGAGCAGAGCTGGGGGACACCTGGGGACTATTTGTCAATCAGGTTAGACTATTTCAAGCCCAGCCAGCACTCAGCAGGCAGACCTACCATTGCCTTCAGACTCCTTGTCTAGCACAAGAGCGGCCTGCTTGCTGGTCTGCACCCAGGACCTCCCATAGGTTCACTGTCCAGGAGAGTGTCCTTTGAGAGCACTGTTGATCCCCAAAGTCACACGGTGCGACAGAGGGTGGTGCATGCCCCTGATTCATGGTCCAGAGAGATGCTTTCAGGGCAGCTCACCCCTTCCTGTGCCCCATGGAGGCCTGGGAACCCTGGCGTCTCTGCGCAGTGAGCTGGCGGTGTCTCCTCTCTTCCCTCTTCCCTGGGAGTGGTGTGGGGAAATCTGCTCAGAGGAGACCAGTCAGGGATATCCCTGACATAGGAATCCAGGCTGCAAGGCATGCTGGGAATGTGCATATCGATTGGCCATCCACTGGAGGCTTTCCTGGAAGGCCAGGGTGACATCAGCAGCGGGGCTTAGTCATGACAGGAATTCCTTTGCCACCTGGTGAGGTGAGAGCCTGGGGAGGAAGGGCCCTGGTCACTAGGAGGCATCCTGACTTCAGCAGATGGCCCTGGTTCACCGGAAGCAGGCATCCGTCTCAGATCGGGGCCCTGAGGAGTGGGCAGCGGAGCCTTGGTGCCCACACACTTGGGCAGGTGGGTGGGGGAAACCTGCCTCTCTCAAGGCAAGGCTAGGAGAGGGCACGCACTCCAGAATGTGAAGACATGTGCGGCTGCCTCCACAGTGGATATTCACGTAGCAGGAGGAACGGATAATCTGCATTCTGAATTAATTATACTGAGTGTCCAACAGGTGAGCACTTCAGGGCCAGGAAGGAGGTGGCTGTCCCTGCCCCCCGCCACCTCCCTTCCCCCTCATTAAAAGTGATGGCACAGGCTCACTCGCGCCAGGTCAGAAGGTTCCATTTTCTCGTGTTGGAAGGTGACTCATGGGCTCTGCCTACATTTTCTTTTTGGCCGTAATAGGAAATTACAATATCCCTAATTGACCCAGAATCCTCCCCTGCGGTAGAAGTAAAACATTCAAATTAAATGACTTCTTGTCTTCCCTGAGGTTGGCGAGGACAACCTTGCAGACACAAATCTCTTTACACTTGGACATGGAGAGAAGAACCGAGATGGACGGCCCCAGCCCCCAGCCCGCTCTGCGCCTGCCTGCCAGCTCCTGCCCCACACCACCTCCCTCTGGGCTGCTTTCCCGACAAGTTCATTGCCATGTTAACCGAAAGCGACCAGCGCAGTCTCCTCCTGGAGGAGTCACGTGCGGCTGGCAGTCCTCGGGGCTCTGTGGACAAAAGGCTGCAGAGGTGCTGGATGTGCTTCACAGAGGAACCCGCGTCTACACATACGTCAAGAGAACTATTGTGGGAGAAAACACGTTGTATTGGAGGCTCTGGGAATTGCAGGGAGGTTTTGCAAGAATTCAAAGAAGCAAGGAGGAAAGAAGAGGCAGCCAGCATTTGCTTAGTGCTTGCTCTGTGCTAGGCTTCCTATGAAGCCTTTTCAGTCATTGTTTCAAGGAATCTTCAGGACCTGGGGGGCCTCCTCTGCTCATT
The DNA here is from genome assembly GCA_004026665.1 of Murina feae. Taxonomy (NCBI): domain Eukaryota; kingdom Metazoa; phylum Chordata; class Mammalia; order Chiroptera; family Vespertilionidae; genus Murina; species Murina feae. The sequence goes on along the minus strand of PVJC01001991.1, from coordinate 22,901 downwards.
AACCCTCCAAGTGAAGTAATTCCACGAAGTCATCGAGTAGGTAGGAGACTGAGACGCATGTCCCTGGCAGCCACGCTGTGACCTGTGTGAGATGGCCGGGTTTGCAGAGAGGAGGATGCAGGCAGGACTGCAATCCAGCCTACAGAAGCAGCTTATGATAAAGCCAGCAGCCCTGGACTCACTCCTCACCCGTCCCCAGCTCCCGAGGCCTCGGAGCTATCCCTGTGCTGCTCTGTCCTGACTCTTCTCACTGGTGAGACGGGGTTTCAGTGCCAGGCCCACCTGGGTACCCCTCTTCTTCCGTGGCCCACAGACCTGCGCAGTTTGGCTCAAGAACAGGACATGGAGCTCAGTGGCCCATCTGAACCACAGTCCCAGGGCCTGAAGGCCCTCAACCACATGCCAAGGAACTCCGGGCCCTGCTGCTGAGGCTCCGAGATGGGAATGATGAGGCGAAGGCTGCTCACATGGCCTGCGAGAGGGCCCGGCAGTCTCTGCCTGCCAGCCGGGAGCACGGTCGGTGTTGGATACTCGCTGAGGAGATGCGGGGTTTTCAGCATGCTGTCCCCAGGTCCTTGCTCTGTTGTGACAGGGGCAGCAGCCTCGACCTCCTCATCTGTGTTGAATCCACCCAATGTCCCCAGGAGAGTTTTGACAGCCAGACCCTTGGCCGCCTCTGCCTCAGGGGTAGGGGATTCAGGGCAACAAGCCGTGACTCAGCGAAGTGAAGAAACTCATTTCTAGCAGTTGAGTTAGAGGAAGGTGCTGTCCTGTGGACTAAAGGGCATGCAGTACGGTGCCCAGTGCACCTGGCTGAACCGCTGCTAACTCTTCCTGGCTGGGTGACTCCTGACAAAACCCTCCTAAGCACACAGCTTGCTGTTCTTCTTTGAATAAATGTAGGAATGAGCCCACTAGAGTCAGGCGCCAGAAGGGAAGGGTGCGTGTGTTCAGGATGCTCGCTGCAGCCCTGTCTGGAGCAAGAACCGAGAGAGCAGGGCGGTGCCCAGCAGGGGGGAGGGGTGTCAGCTGCTGTGCCTCCCTCGGCGTGGAGTCCTGTGCCTCCCTTGGCCTTGTTAGAAAGCACGGCCCCCTCACCTGGAGGGGGTGCTAACGCAGACAAGTGTATGTACTGTGACCCCATTTTATAAAACCAGGAGCAACAGAAGATGTATTTCTGTATGATTATGTGAGCACTGAAGAAGATGCGTGAGGGACACACTTCAGGTCATCCTCACTGCTTGCCGCGTATGTGGAGGTGAATTGCAAAGTGAAGTTGAGAGGTGGGGGAAAGGAGAAGGGTGGACCAAGGAGACGAGAATAAAAAGGAAACATGGAATTCAGTTACCCATAAGCAAAGAACAGCGTGTCTGTCAGGATATTTGCATGCACAAGGAAGCGGATGAAGAAATGTTCAACAGAATGCGACTCTTTCCACCAGGACGCCGATGTGTCTCAGGGAGCTGGCCAAGGGCCAGGTGATGTCATCACAGGTCAGGACGAGAGAAGCGTCCGAAGTTCTATTCAAATCCAGAGGAGATTCGGGACTTGAATTCCAGCGTGCAGACCCTGGGCCAGTGTCTCCCTCACATCTCAGGTGCCTCACTAAGTAATCACTGACCAGGCATATTCCCGTGACTGACTTGGTGAATATGGGGCATCGATTAGTTATCTGTCAGGTGAAGAGCGAAAATCAAAACATGTGACAGTCCCCTCATGTTAGGTGGGTGAGTGTCACTCAGTCAGCCACGAACGCTGTAATCATGATGTCAAGGCAGCAATCACATTTGTGTTTAAAATAACCAGAAATGCCCACTTGAACTAAGTATGTGACAAGCATGATGCTAGCAAGTGGAACCAGAGGATGAGTTTTGACACTAGCCGGTCATGGTCAGACCCGTGCTTTGTGCTGGGTGCCCATTTTGTGCAAAGCACTTGGCATGTGTTATTTGAATGAACACGTTAAACACCCCATGGAAGTGTCCCCCTTTACTGATCAGGAAACTGAGGCTCCGTGAGGCTAGTTAACTTGCTCAAGGTCTCCTGGCTGGTGTATAATAGGACCAGAATGAAAACCCTGGGCAGTCTGATTACAGAACCCACATTTGTAATGCTACACCACATGGTGCACCTCCAAATGGGGAGAATTTTTCAGGCTCTATTCATGGAGATTGCTGGGTGTGTCCATGGTGATCTAACACAACTCTTCAAGCCATCAGTGGGAGCTTACTTATGGTGTACTCTTGATATGGTTGGATTACATTTTTCAGTGTATTTGCAATGGGATCTGACTCGCAGGTGTAATTTATGTGTCCTTTGGGTGTTAGTAATGTGTGCTCTCAATGGAGGTTTAATTTTGGAAGTGGTTTTCCATATTGTTGTGGAGACTTGAGAATTAATCGGAGCACCACCATCTAAATGAAAACAAAAGCACTCTGTTGCTCCCGCAAAGGTCACAGAGACCGCTGGGACCCCAGGCCAGTAGATTGGTGTCATCTGGTCCCTCCTCCACCTGCCGCATATGGGACGCTGTGGCTGTTCCCTACCGATTGCTCTCTGCTCTTCCCACGGTGGGTCTTCCAGGAATATCGCCATGGAGACCCAGATGTGTGGAGGTGGAGGAGTGTTTGGTTGAGTCATCACTTCCTGTGGCTCAGCTTTTGCTGGAGCCTCCTCAACAACCCCCCTGCTAAGCCGGTGTCCGGCATTGATGGAATGCCTGTCGTCATGGTATTTGCATGCACAAGGAAATGGATAAAGAAAGTTCCAGAGAATTGGGAAACTCACTTCTTTCCAATATAGTAGTTTTACCTCTGGGCACTTTAGTGCTGTTATTCATTCAAAATATGGAAGGATCCAAATACAGGGGCTCTGCTTCTTGGTGCTAATTTGAACCCTTGGACAGCAGACATTGTGTTTAGTCCTTTAAATAGTTGAAAGTAGAGAATATATACCTTCTGAATTTTGGGGGTGGGGTCTGAACTTCTCTACTTCCTTCTACTCTTGTGATGATGTTTGGGACTGTTCAAGGTTGTCAGTTTTCTTCCTCAACCTTGGGGCTGAGAACTGAATACATACAAAACTCAGGGGAGACTGGACTGAGAAAGCCTTGAATGAGGCTTTGACCTTTCTTCTGCACAATCTACTTCTGCTAATGTAACCCCAAAATGCTTCTGGGCACTGAGAAGTGGAGCCCAGTGCCGACACCTAATGAGTGGCTGATGACCAAACTCTCTTTCTCGGGCTGCCAGCATGACCAGCTCCCTCCCCACAGTTATCACACGACCAGCTCTTTCCTCATATTTATTACATGATGAGCTCTTCCCCTATGTTTATCACATGACAAGCTCTTTCCCACGTTTATACATGATGAGCTCCTTCCCCATGTTCATAGTAGAGGTTTGGAGGTACAGTTTCCGAAGCTCGCTTTCCCCCATTATTTTATTGTATTTATTTGCCCTGTAAGTTTTGTTGCATCACTACAATCCACTGAGAGCTTTTCAGATTGCGGTTTTTCCACCTACCTCATTTGTCATCCCCTCCGAATTCAGCGGCTCCAGAGATTTGATAAGGAGCTTTCTCTGCCTTCATTCAAGTATTCACAAAATTTGCTTTAACAGAAGAGAGCCAAGGACAAAGCCTTATCTTAGGCCCCTAGAGAGCTCCTGAAGTGACAAGCTCACCAGGAATGAATTAATCAGCAAGCCCTGGGCATGGCTCTTGAAGTGGTTACAAGTCTACCTTCCTAGCTGTGTTATTACCTTCGCTAGAGTTTTTTATGTTACCCAAAAAGATGTCATAAAAATGAATTATATACCATGTGGAAGTTCAAACAGACTGTGACCAATTGCATTTCCCTCATCTAACAATATAATAATTGCAAACACTATCAAAAAAGGAAGGAAGGAAGGGAGGAAGGAAGGGAGGAAGGAAGAAAAGGAAGGAGGAAGGAAGCAAAGAATGAACAAAGAAAGAAAAAAATCAGATTATTTTATCAGAACTTGTCTTTACATGGACATCCTGATTGCTAGGAACCAACTTAAGTTCATGGACCATCCTTCTATAAAATCCATCCTTTTTGCTGCTATATGATTGCTCAGGAACAACATTAGGGGCGGGCCTTTCATTGTTGCCTTCATGTTATTTTTGAAAACTGGAAAAGCCTTGATCATCTTCATCCATTCCTCATACTTTCTTAAGGACCTACTCTCTGTGTGGCACTGGGCTAGCAGCCAGAGTTTGAAGTATGGGAAATGCATGGGGCTGCACCAATAGCCTCAGCATCTTCACTTCTCCCTTATTTCACAACTTCTTCAATTCATTCTCTGGCGAAGAATGAGTGACCCCATGTTCCAGTTGTCCACATGCCAAGTGGCCAGAGATCTTGAATTAATTTAAAACTGCCAGGTGGGGTTCTCTTTTCTCTTCAGAACCCTAAGCATCCCCACTGAGTTCAAGGAACATGGTCCTGAGCTGGAAAGACAACAGTCCATCTCCATCACCACAGATGCATCATCTTATTGGGCCCAAGCAATAGGTTAATTTCATAGTCATCCTTTTAACTCTGAGTATAAATTTAAAAGCTCATTTCCCCCAGATCTCAGTCTACTCTGGACTATAGCCCTTTGACACTAGGGTATTAGGACTCATATATTTGCAATGATGGAGAGGCATGTGCAAACCAGCTAAAGCAAAAACAGATAATATATCAGCGTGAAAAACTGAAAAGTCTGAGGACCTAAGGAAATGTGTTCAAGGGTGCAAACAGCAGCAGCAGTAGCACCTGATAACTCTCTCGATGTCGCTGGGACTTAGTGCTCTGGCTTCATTTGCAAAGGGCAGCTTTGTCCTCCCAGAAAGTCTAGGCTTTATCTCTCCTGCTATAGAGCACAAAAGAAAAGTATCCCTCCTGATCAGTAAATAAAGTACTAGGATTAACAGTGATTGGATCCCTTGCTTGGGTCACATACTAATCCCTGACCGATCATCATTGCAAAGTAATGCTGTGATCTGATTGGCCAGGAAGAGTCACATGTCCACTGTAATAGTTGGGGTTAGAGCCAGCTTCACCTGACATTTGAATTGAGCATGGGAAGTTTTCCAGAGGAACACTGGGTACTGCTATTGAAAGAAAGGGGAATGAATGCTGAATTATGTAAAAAAAAAAAAAAAAAATCTCACACCAAACCTAGAAGAGTTCCTTAGTGCTTATCAGATGCCAATACATCTTCACTGAATGACTTTAAGCCCTGGCATCCATTATGTTCTTTCACGCCCATCTTTCTCTGATGTCTTCACCAATAGCAAGCTGGTCCTATGGTTGTCTGTGTAAGAACCAGCCTCTCTCTCTCTTTTAAATAAAACCTGATTTGGCTGAAGTATTCCTAAAGTCTTGCCTAAGGGAAAATGATGTCTGAGACAAAACCTGATGAATCCAGACTAATAGTTTTCCAACTTCAGCATGCTAAGAAATACCTAGAGAGCTTTGAAAATAGATTGCTGGCCAGTGCAGAGACCATATTTTAAGAGCCATGTTCTGGAGCAATCTCCTCAGTGCAGGATGGAAGCTAAAGTTCAGGAACCTCTGTTCCAGAAAAAGCCAACAAACAGAAAAGCCCAAATCGAATGGTGTTGGTATGTCTTGACTAAACAACAAGCTGCCTTTAAAAAGGCAGCTGTCCCATATTTTCAAAATTATTAAAAGGCCCGGTGCATGAATTCGTGCATGGGTGGGGTGGCCTGTGGAGATCAGGCCCCAGCTCACACCCCCAGCTTTGCAGCTCCGCCTGTCACCCCTTCTTGGCCTGGTGCCGCCCCCTCACCTGCTCCACCATCCGCCTGCAGGGCAATTGATCAGATTGCCCCCCCCCCACACCTGGCTCCCTCAGTACCTGGGAGTCAGGTGGCGCCTCCCCCTCCCTAACCCTGCCCCTGCTGCCACTGGTTGCCATCTGCGGGGTGATTGGTGAGGCAATTGGGCCCCTGGCTCTCACCCGCCTTGGCCTAGCACCATCCGTTCACCTGCTCCACCATCCCGCCATGGTCCAGCTCTCATCGGGGCCCATCCAGGTCAGCAGTGCCTCAACTGCTGCCAGCTGCTAGCACCTCATCCCTGACATCTGTCATGTTCTGTGCTGCCCCCTGGTGATCAGCTCACCTCATAGCAAGCTGTCAAACTCCTGGTTTCCTGGTCTAACTCCTAGTGGAACAACCACCCTAGGGGGCAATTTGCATATTAGGCTTTTGTATACAGGATAGACCAACCCTCCCTATCAGGGCTTTTTGGGCCACACCTGGTCTTTCAGCCCCAGCCCCAGTCCTGGCATAGCTTTCTTCCTGGACACACAGAACCAATGATTTCATGGATTTCTGCCTTTCTAGAGCTCTTATCCACCTTGTCTGTCCAGTCATACTCCATGGAGAAGCTCTCTCAAGAAATCTACCCTGACTCCTTCCCCTCTCTCTTATAATATCCTTAAATGGGAAGGCCACCCACTGCAGGGCCCCAGTTGTCTCTCTGCCCTGGACTCTGCTTCTGAAGGACAGACACCTATCTCTTCTCCTGATGGCCCAGTGCCCAGTACCAGACTGGTGCAGGATGAGTTGAATGAAGTTTCCCAAGGGCGAAAATGACATCTGTCATCTGTATACCCTTCACCTTGCTAGGCACAGACAGTCTGCTCACTCTACACAAGGGCTGGGCTTCTTATTTTTTAAATAAGGCATCTGAATAGCCACTGTACACCTAATCCCATGCCAGGAAGCACAGGGCCAAGAGTGCCAATGTGAATATCAGATAAACAATGTTTTATCCTGGCTTTTCCTGGTTACTAGCTGTGAGATCTGGGAAAATTATCTGAGCTTGCTAAGCCTCACTGTCCTCATCTGTAAACTGGGAATATTAACAACACCGAAATTATTACTATTAAGATCATTTGAGTTGAGATACTTAAGGCTCTAGGCATCATTTTTGTCACATAGCAAGGCTCCATACATTTGAGATTGTATTATTATTACTAGGGGTCCGGTGCACAAAATCTTGTGCACTCAGGGGAGTCCTTCAGCCCGGCCTGTGCCCTCTTGCAGTCTGGGACCCCTCGGGGGATGTCCACCTGCTGGCGTGCCTGGCCAGCCTGGGTGAGGGGCTGATGGCTGTTTGCAGGCAGGGCTGGCCAAGCCCCCACAGTGTAGACTCTCATGCCATAGAGGTGTGGCCAGCCTGGGTGAGGGGCTGAAGGCCGTTTTCTGGCTGCCCACAGCTCCCATTGACCCAACATACCAGAGAGGCTGGCTGGAATCAGGTTCTGGGGTTTATTTATCTTCTATAATTGAAACTTTGCTACCTGGAGCAGAGGCCTAGGCAGGCAAGGAAGCCTCCTGTTTGCTTCAGCTCCGTGGCTTCTATAATTGAAACATTGTTCCTTGAGCAGAGGCCCAGCTGGCCTAGGCAGGCAGTTGCAATGGAAGCCTCCTGTTTGCTCTAGTTCCATGGGTGCTGGCCTCCATCTTGGCTGGGTTAATTTACATATAGCCACTCTGATTGGCTGGGGGGCATGGCTGACTGGGGGCGTGGCTGGCTAGGGGTGTGGCTTGGCTGGTGGGCATAGCTTAGGTGTCTCAGAGTGATGGTTAATTTGAATATCACTCTTTTATTAGATTAGATTATCATGATGGTTCAAATACTACCACCAAACAGGTGTCCCAGCTTGGTCGATTCTGGTTTCAGTGGCCTTATTTCTAGGACAGAATCCAGCACAGGATGGGAAGGGTCTCTTATAACTTGAGGCTGCTTGATGCAGCCAAATTCACCAATCACAGGATGTTCAAATGTGCTCTAGGCAATCTCTTTGTGTTGAGGAAGAGAGTGTAACAGTTCACTAGAAATGAAGACACCGTCCTACAGAAACTGAATTCTTCTTCATCTCCTCAAATGTAATCTCAGCATTCTTTGTCCAGAAGCCATTCTTGCATCTTGAGTTGTCACTCAGCTTCCATGTCACCCCTGAATTCTGTTCTTACATCTGCTTTAGCCTCATTCCCACTGTGTGATGCTTAGTTGTTGGCACATCTGTCTTCAGCAGTGAACTGGGAGCTCCTTGAGCCTAGCCTGGAGCCTGGAACAAGTGGGGGTTGCAAACTTGGTGGTCTTCCTCTCTGGGGAGCTGTTAGCCTCTTTGAGGAAGTCTCTAGTGACCCACAAAACGACCACAGTGAGCTTTAAGTGGTGTGGTGCTTTACGATTCGGCCTCGGCTCAAGGGCCCATCAATCCTGTCACCACACTTTGTGGATGAGAGAGGAGGCCTGGGCAGTTGGAGGAGTCAGACAGCCGCAAGATGAATGGATTTATGGAGGGGGAGGAGAAGGAGGATGTCCAGGCAGTGAGGACAGCCAGAGAAGAGGAGAGAAGGGACCTACAAGTCAGGGACAGCCTCAGTCCTCTGTATCTGCCCAGGCTGCCTCAGGATCTGTCCCGGCCCCAGGGTCATTGAGGCAGCTGAACCCACAGCCCCCTAATACAGATGAAACCTGAGTCCTTGTTAAAATATTTACACGGATATTTGTTCATTGGATTTGAGCACTTGGTGCTCTGCCTTCCACTCACGAGGTAGTCTAGGTAGGCTTCGCATCTGTGATTGCCATTTTCCTTGTGATGTGAAACAGGAGCACACTACATGCAACCAAGGCATTCCTAAGGCTGGCATCTGGGCATATTGCTTCATCCTGCCAGTGCAGAGAAAGAGGGAGGGACCTGGAGAGAAGAAATGCCAGGCAGGGGTGTCCTGTCATATGTTCCTTTATTTAAAACTCTAATACTTGTGGGTTATCCAAAATGCCAGGAGTCAGTGCCACCATGAAGGCCAAGAGAAGGAAACAAAACACTGGCCGTTCCATCTTTCCTGTTAACGCAACAACCTCATGGCCCACTGGATGTGCTTTTAGGAAAAGGATTACAGAGGCCAGTTCACGCATCAGGGATCCTGGTGTTACCATCCGATGAATCATTTGAAACGGGGATCTCAGTTTATTTGAGCAGAACCTTGTCAGCGCTGCTCACGATGAAATGTGTCCATACAATGCAAATCGATGGGAAAAAGTTCTCACCACAGCAAGGGTAGAAGCCTGTGTTTCAGCCTGGCGCTTCCTGAGCTCGGAATGGACTTTCCTCAGCAAGAGGAGGGAACTATGTATGAACGAACTTAATAAGGAATGAATGGACCCGGTCCAGTTTCCATGGCGGTAAAGTAATACCACACCCACAAGCCGCAAAAACCCAGCCAGAGGAAAAGCAGGAGGCTGACTTGTTGCCCTTGGTGCCTGCTATTCCTCTCTCCCCACCCTCCTTTGCCTCCCACACGCCAGGTGTTAAAGGCACCGCGCATTTGCTCAGATCACACTCTCTTCTTGTAAATTTTCTTTTGTAGCTGACACCTATTAATAATGTAAAATGCCTGCTCTTCTGAACAATGACCAAAATTAAGCTATTACCCACAGGGGGATATTTACATACAGTTAGTCGGCAGCTGTTCAACAGCTTTTTCCACTCAAGATTTCTCACGACCCTCACACATCATTTGTAATCAGAAGAATATTTGGTTATTGTATGATTTTTTTCATGTATTTGATAAACAGCCACTGGGAATCACTTAGGAAGTAAATAAGGTAATTCCTTGTGATTTCTGCAGGCTGCTGAAGTTAAGGGAGGGGAGCAATTGCTTTTATATCCCTCTACATGCAATTTACTAATAAGCCACAGAATGCAGAAACATGTAATTAGTAATTACTATAGTATGTAGTGATGCGGCGCTTACCCAGCCAGTCTGTGGGCCTATAATCTAGTGGCAGAAAGTGAGTTTGGCTTGGGGCACCCAGGCAAGGCCCCATACATAGGAAGGGAGGTGTGAGGTGTGATTGCTCTTTAGGGAGACTGTGGCGGGCACGCTAAACATTGTGTTATCTGGGTCTCACCTGACCCCACTGTAGGCTCATGTGAAATTGCCTCTTTTCTCCACATTAAATGAGAGTCCAGACTCAAAAAATGTTGAGAGGCTGCCTGAGGTCACAGGCTGTTGAGTGGTGGGCCCAGCCCAAATCCGGAGCTGCAGGCTCCAGAGCATCCCTGTCGGTCCCACGAGGGCCTTGCTTAGTCTTGCTGCTGGAGAAGTGACCCCAACGTCTAGGGCTCAGGACCCAGAGGTGTATCTTCATGGCAGAGTGGGGACATGAAGAGAAGGAAGAAGAAAAGTGGAACTAAAACAAATGCCGGGTTTTGAGGCATGCACAATGGACACTTGATGTGTATTATCTTAGTTACAACTGCGAGGTGCCGTTGGATCCATTTTACAGCAGAGAAAACGGAGGTTCAACTGAAGTTATGTCATTTGGCCAGGATCACTCAGTGATAAGTGGCAGAGCTGGAATGTGACCCCGCATACGTATGACTTCCATAACAATGATCTCTCCCTCCTGCCGGGATGTGATTCTGATGAATGTGATCCTTATTTCAGGAAACTAAGTGTATCTGCATCAAGTATCTAAAAAAGGGGTTTTTTAGGGGGCAAATTCGAGAGCAGAGCTTAATACTGATTGCTTTCACTCAGTAATCTCAGTTTTAGAAATTATCCTAAAAGGAGACAATCTAAAAATTGAAAACAAGATTTCATGCACAGAGATGTTTAACAAAGATGTTATTTATAATAGCAGAACCTGGAGAAAAACACAAATGCCCAGTAATACAATAATAGAGAACTAGGTTGGCGTTGTAGCCGTATGATTGAATATTAGGCAGTCATGAAAAATGATATTAATGAAGAGTTCTTAAAAACACAGGAAAAGCCTTAAAACCTAAAAAGACGAGGCAAAATACAAAATTATGTACATAGTAAGAACTCATTAAAGTAACATATTTATGAAAAGAGAGATATAGATGAAACCTGTGTCTACAGGGGTGACATTTTTTATCTAATATAATAAAAGAGTAATATACAAATTGACCATCACCCGAGACACCTAAGCCACGCCCACCAGCCAAGCCATGCCTCCCAGCCCATCAGAGCAGCTGTATGCAAATTAACCCAGCCAAGATGGAGGCTGGCAGCTATGGAGCTAGAGCAAACCAGAGGCTTCTGTTGCAACTGCCTGCCTAGGCTGGCTGAGCCTCTGGTCACAATAACAATGTTTCAATTATAGAAGCCACGGAGCTGAAACAAACAGGAGGTTTAATTACCTGCCTAGGCCTCAACTTAAAGCAACAGTGTTTCAATTATCTAAACTAATAAAAGCATAATATTGAAATTGACCATTCCTTCGGGACGCCTAAGCCATGCCCACCAGCCAATCAGAGCGGCTGTATGCAAATTAACCCAGCCAAGATGGAGGCTGGCAGGGCAGCTCTGCACTGGGAGCCTCCGTGGCCGGCACAGCTGTGCCAGGTGTGTCAATTCAGTGGGGGGGGGGGGATCCGGCCTGGGGCCTCCTTGGGGCATCCAGGAGTGCCCATCCAGGGTCCACTGCCTGGCTCTGCCCCCCGGGGGCCTCCACCAGGCGTGCGGGAGAGCAGGTCCTCTTCGAGGCATCCAGGAGCACCTGTCCTGGGTCTGCTGCCTGGCTCTGCCCTCCCGGGGGCCCCCTGGGGACGTCCAGGAGTGCCCATCCTGGGTCCACTGCATGGCTCCGCCCCCTGGGGGCCTCTGTGGGGCATGCAAGAGCACCCGTCCAGGGTCCACTGCCTTCGTCCGCCCCCCAGGGGCCTCCACAGGGCTTGTGGGAGCGTCTGTTGCACAGTGTGGAGCATCCGAAGCCACCGAGGGATCCTGCACCAGCGTCCGCCCCTGGCTTGCCACCCAGCTCTGTGCCAGGTGTGTTGCCTCAGTGGTGGGGGCCCACCAGGCATGTGTGATCGTGGGCCCTCTGGTGGGAAATGTCCAGGCCTGCACTCACCAGCCCTCCCACCCCCAGTGCACAAACCCTGAAGGGGCTGTAGGCAACCTGAAAATGGCCCTCAGCCCCTCACCCAGGCTGGCCAGGCATGCCAGCAGGTGGACATCCCCCCCCGAGGTGTCCCAGACTGCAAGAGGGCACAGGCCAGGCTGAGGGTACCCCCCCCCCCCCGAGTGCATAAATTTTTGTGCACCGGGCCCCTAGTATTAAATAACTCTAATTGAAATATAATTCACATACCATAAAACACACCCTTTCAATGTGTAATACTTATGAGTCTTAGCGTATTCCTGGAGTTGTACAACCATCAACCATCATTTAATTTAAGAAGAATTTCACAATCCCATAACTGTCACTCTTGCTCCCCTTCTCCCCCAGCACCTGGACAACACGAATACATTTTCTTTCTCTACACATTTACCTATTCTGAACATTTTATATACATGAAATCATATCATGTGTGGCCTTGTATGTCTGCCTTCTCTCAATTGGCATAATATTTTCAGGGTTGATTCATGGCATAGCATATCTTGGTTCTTCATTCCTTTTTGAGGATGAATAATATCCCTTTATATGGCTATATAACATTTTTTATTATATGTATTTGAATTGTTTTCATTTGGGGCTATTTTGAATATTACTGATAGGAACATTGATGCACAATATGTTTTTAGTTCTCTTGGGTATATACTGAGAAGTGGAATCACAGGTAACTCCATGTTTAACTTTTTGGGGAACTGCCAACCTGTTTTTGGAACTGGCTGCACCACTCTATTCCCACTAGCAATGACTGAGGGTCCTACATGCTCCATCACTGTGCACACTTTTTATCTGTCCTTCTTATTTTAACCATACTAGTGAGTGTGAAGTGCTATCTCATTATGGCTTTGATTTATGTTTCCTAGTGATAACATGTTTTATATGTGTTTTAAAATGTGTTTTATATCTTCTTTGGATAAATGTCTGTTGAAATTCTTTGCCCATTTTGTAATAAAATTATTTGTCTTTTTAAAATTATTGACTTAATAGCGTTCTTTATATATTCCATATCCCTTACCAAACAAATATTTTCTCAGTCTATATGTTGTCTTCTCACTTTCTTGATGATAAAACATGAAAGTTTGGAATTTTGAGGACGTCCAAATTAACTACTTTTTCCTTTAGCTCCTTGTGCCTAATGGAAGGTCAGGAAGACTAACTTGCATGTTTTCTTAGAGTTTGGAGGTTAAGACTGACGTCTCCAGCCCATCTGTGTCTGGTTGAGATAAGAGTCCAACACCATTCCCTGCCTGTGGATATCAGTTATCCTAGAGCCATTTGTTGAAATGAAGACATTTTTTGCCATGAAACAGTCTTGGCACCTTTGTCAGAAACCAGTGGGCCCAAGTGTAAGGATGTTTGTTATTTATGGGTTTCAGTTCCATTCCATTGGCCAGCATGCCTGTCCTCACACCGGTCCCACACTGTCTCCATCACGGCAGCTTTGTTGAGAATGCTCCAACTTTGTTCTTTTTTAACGATCATTTTGGCTGTTTTGAGTCCCTCGCGATTCCATATGAATTTTAAGATTAGCTTGTCAATTTTGGCAGGAAAGGCAGGTGGGGTGTGCTGGGGCTTGTGTTGAAGTCCTAGGTCCACTCGCTGGGGTTCGCTGTCCTGTTGACAAAATGATGGCTGAGCCCACTTGGGGCCGCGTGGCTTTCCTGAGCTGTAAGTGAGCACCATCTTTGCCTGCCGGAGCGGCGCGGCTCCATGGGACATTAAGGCAGGCTTGGAAATTGCATCTATATGGAGATGACCTATTAGGGCGAGGCGGCTGCTCCCCTGAGGCCAGTTCTCAGTCACTCTGCACACCATGCGGCTTCTATTACTTAGGCAGCGTGGCTTTAAATGCCTCTGGGCACCCCCTCCGCCGTTTCCTGTGGAATACTATTTCACAGTCTAATAGATCTTTCTATAGGGAATTTCCCCTGCTACTTAGCCTACATTTCCTCATATGCTTTCCTTCGGTGCTTCCTCGGGACCAGCCATTCCAGACTGATTCACCTACTTGGGATTCCCATGTTTTACAGCCTCAGAGGCCATATTCTATCCCAAGTGTTGAGAAAACTCTGGGTTTTGCAGACAAAGGCTCTCGAAGGATGGCCCAGTGAGGGCTGACATCAAGCCCAGGGCCCTGGCTCATGAAGCCAAGAGCAGAGGTGGCCAATCTGAGAACACTAAGGAGCCACGGTTGTCCTCACCGAGAACTTGGGGAGCACTTTCTAAAGTTTGGGGAAGGAAGTCTTGCTTCTCTGGGCCCCTCTTTTGTTGTCCAGAGCTGGGGCTCTCCTCCTCCCAGGCTCATGTCCAAGCAAGAAGGGCAGGAGCCGGGCATCAGTGAGTGCCTGCTTGGTCAGCTCACAGGAGAGCTGGCATTCAGGCCAAAGGGGGCTCCCTCATCACTCTGGAGGGAGACTGGGTACGGGAGGGGGGGACTACACAGAGCCTCAGAAGAGAGAGAAGGGCCAGAATGGACATATGAATGAACATTCCGGAGCGCTTTCTGCACACAGAATCTGTGTCAGTGCTTTGCCCAGCACCCCCTGAATCAGCGCACACAGGCTGGGAGCCCTAAGGAACAGTGCTGTGCAAAGGGGTGAAGTCACCAGCCTGAGCCAAAACCCACACTCCTCCTGGTGCAGAGCTGGGCCTCAGTTTCCCCATCTATGGGATGGAATGCATGCAATATCATAGAGCTGTTGAAAGAGCTGAGGAGGAGAATCTAAGTGAAAAAAATCGGGCTCAATAAATGTTATATTGCTTCCTGCCTCTTTCCCCCCGGATGGCTGATCAGGGCCATTTCTGCAAGTAATTTAGCAAGGCAAGTGTCTGCGTTCCCTCTCCTCCCAGCCTCCTGCCCTGCACTGATAAGTTTTATTAGCAAAGAGGGAAGGGATTTTTCTATGACCAAATTTCTTTTGGGCTTTCCAGAAGAAATTGATGGAGCTGCCTGGCTCCTTGGTCGGCACCTCATCCTGCCGGGATTGGCTGGCCTCAGGGACTGAATGCTACAGTAACCCTCGAGCCTAGAGGGAGGGCTGGGCAATGTTATCCTTCTGAAGGGGAAAGTCATTATCGGGCTTCTTGGGTTTATGGACCTTGGGCACAAGGGAAACAGCTGGAATTTGCCTGGAAGCCGCAATGCTGTCTGCTTGGTTCTCAATAGGTGACTGGGGACAAGATGCATTTGACAGTCCATCACCTGCCATTCTGTTCTGCATAACGAAGATCAGTTCTCCAGGCCTTGCATTGGCTCTGCTGGGCTCAGGCTGCTATGTGGTTTCCTGAAAAGGTGTGTGTATGAATGTGTCTCCCTGTATGAATGTGTATATATGCATGTTTGTATGTGGGCTTGAGTGTGTACAAATATGTATGTATGTGGAGTATATGTTTGTGTCTGTGTGTATGTATGCACTGGGTATGTATATGGGTGTATATGTGTGTAAATGTGTATGTGTGTGTCTATATGTGTGGAGCATATGCATGGATCTGTGTGTGTGAGAGCATTGGTGTATACGTGTGTGAATATGTGTGTGTTTGGGGAACAAGTGTGTATAAATATGTGTATGAAGATTTATATAAATATGTTTGTGTGTTACTGCTTCCATTGGGTACTAGGAGGGGAGCACCTGAGGAGGGAAAGCTTTGGGAGATGGCGAGACACATATGTGGATGGACACCCAACCAGTGACCTCAACCGACCTTGCGAAGTAGTAGTATGCAAGGGAAGTTCCACCCACACTGGGTCCAGGGTTGGCCTGTGTGAACAAACTGGACATCTCAGGCAAGACCTCCTGTTCCTTCCCCCTGATCGCTACACGGGTGATTATTCTCCTTGTCCCTCTACTTCCTCCTGGAAGCCCTCCAATTCTGACTCCCATTCCACACCTGGGTGAATGTCTCTGTCTGAGCTCTCATTACATCAGCACTACAGATGCCATCCTGAATTGCACAAGGCTCTGTTTACATATCTGTTCCCAACTGGGCCTGTGGCACCCTGAGAGCAGGATTGTGTCCCAGGGTCTAGTACTGTAAGCACCTCTAAGACACGCAATAAGTGTATGTGGAATGAGTACGTGAATGAACAAATGTTCCTGGTGTTTCAGTGTTCCCATCTGTGAATTGCAAGTAACAATATGTGGTTCCTGGGAGGATGGTCTGAGATGAACCCTATGAAAGTGTGCTTTAAAGTGTTAATAGTTAATATAGCATGCAGCCCTTTGGGTCTGGAGCACCCCAACAGTTCAACAGGACAGCAGGCAGCGGGCAGGGTAGAAAGGGAGCAGGCTTTGGAGTCAGAAGGTGCTGGTTCAAATTCTGGTTCCTTTACTCACAGTTTCTGATGGACCCTGGACTCTCAGCCTCCCATCTCCTCAAATGTAAAAAAGAGCCATTAACACACAGAGCATCCTGTAAAAGTTGGTTAAACAGAGGAATATGTACATGTAGGAACATGGGGTATGTATGAGGAAGGACCAGGAACCTTGAGCAGGGTGATAAGTATGACCTAGAGGAGAAGGGCCTGGAGTAGGACTCAGAACAGGGTGCTTGGAAAAGTAGGAGGGAAGGTATCAGGGTGGTCGGACCAGAGTAAGAACATGGGCTGGAGGTGAAAGTGCTGATGGGAGTTCAGGGTATGTGATAAATTACCAGACACTTAGTGGCTTAGAACAACAATCATTTGTGATCTCAGATTTTCTACAGATCAGAGTTATACAAACCTTAAAAAGGGTCTTTGCTCATTATATCCCAAGGCTGAAATCAAGGTATCAGCTGGGCTGGGTTCTCATCTGGAGGCCTGATTGGGGAAGGATGTACTCCCTTGATTTTTTAAAAAAATATATTTTATTTATTTTTTAGAGAGGAGGGGAGAGGGATAGAGAATTAGAAACATCGATGAGAGGGAAACATCAATCAGTTGCCTCCTTCACACTCCCCACTGGAGATGTGCCCGCAACCAAGGTACATGCCCTTGACTAGAATCGAACCTGGGACCCTTCAGTCTACAGGCCAACACTCTATCTACTGAGCCAAACCAGTTAGGGATACTCCCTTGACTTTTTGGAAATTTTTTCCTTGTAAATTTAGAAATGATGTTCCCATTTTATTACTAGCCTTTGGCTAGGAGTCCCTTTCAGCTCCTAGAAGCTGCCACAAATTCTAGTTGCATGTCACTTTCATAACATAGCTTACTCTTTCCTTACTTCTTGCTCCCTTTCTAAGAGGACCAAGTCCTTGCAGTAAGTGCTTTCACCTTATTAGGTCAAACCCACCCAAGACAAATCTCCCTTTTGATTAACCCAAATTCAATGGGCTTGGGACTTCAATGACATCTGCAAAAGCCTTTCACCCTTGCTTGCCAAACACAGCCTTATTATGCATTCTAGCCCATCATGTTCACAGGTTCTATTCCCACTCAGAATAAAGAGATTACACAGGGGTTGTGCCCTGAGTCTGGGGGCGTGGCCATCTTATAATTCTGCCCACCAGAGGGCTATGAGACAATATTCTCTGCAGGGCCATGAGGCAAGAATTCTGTAAAGAGCAGCTTTGCTCTCTGATTTACACCAATCCCCACAGCTGGCCAAACCAGTAATGGGAGGGTGACCGTGTCCCCGTTACCTTGGATGGCCCTGGTTTGGCCTGTTTTGGGGTATAATTACTAACAGTACCTCCTTTTATCTCAAAAGTCATCTCGCTTGGAGGAAACTGTGTATTGTCACTTGAGCTAAAGGAAGCAGCTTCTCCCAGAGTCTTCCAGGCTCTTCGGGAAGAACAAGGTTGAAGGCCTGTGTGCTGTCACAGGCGACATGAGTGAAACTACTCAGCCAGAGACATACTTCAGAAGGAGAAAGTAAAGGACATGAGTATGCGCAGAGGCCTTGCAAATACCCAGCCATGTGGATAAGGTCCTACTGAATTCCCACGACAATCCTATGAGAAAAACAGCGTCACCCAAAATTTATGACTGAGAAAACTGAGGTTCAGAAAGTGATACTTACTAGTCCAAGGTCACACCACCAGGAAGGAGATGACTTGATTTTCCTTGACCTCTCTTCAAGTTTGCTGCCTCCACCCCGTCCTTGATGCCTGTCCCCACAAGGGCTCCTCCAGAAGCTTACTTGGGCCCCTTCCCTAACCATCATCTATTTCCTTCACAGTGACTTTGTTTTCCCACCAAGACACCAGTTATAAGGCTGAATTGTGAGATATAATGAGTCAAACCATGGGTGCTGGGACCTGCTCTTCTCTGGGGGAGATCAGTCAGCTCTCAAGCACTGGATTTTATCCCGAGGGTGAAATAGACAGACTCTGCCTGAACAGACTCAAATGTCAGATCCATGGCAATGAAATCTACATCTTCATCAATCCCTCCCCAATGTCTAGCAATGGGATACTACATGGTCCTCACTAAATATTTGTTCAAGGGATGAGTGAATACACTCTTGACTCAAGGGAAACTCAACTTTAATATCAAAGCCAACTTACCTCTTTGGAAAGCATTCTGCCCAGGAATCAACAGTGCCCCACATTCTTCCACCTGCCTGGCTAAACCTTCCTTTCCTAAGACCCAGTGTCATGAGAATGGAATAACACACATTTTTAAATAATGGCTAAGATCATTGATTTATGTGAGTTCTCCAAGGCTGAGAGCAAATTAACCACTCAACACCAATTCAATCAACTCACCGGTGATTCACGTGAGGGATTTACATGGTGTCTGGAAAAATACACGTGAGTGTGCTGATTCTGAAGGCTTTGTGGTTTGTGTGACGTGGTCCTAATGGAGCTGGTGGATCTGAAAACCTGATGGGATGGAGTGATGATGCTGATTACTCACCTCGCCTCCGTGTCCTCACGGGGAGCCCTGATTGCAGGGTGACGCAAGCTGGAGCAGGGCTCCTCCCTGCTGAAAGGGGATGGAGGGGCGTCTGATGGCATTTGCCACAAAATCCCTCCTGATTAATCAGTTGCTCCAATTTGTGAGTCAGAACTTCTCAGGGAAGGAAATCTGCCTTGAGTGCAGTTATCTGAGCTCTGTCGCTCATGCAGGGAAAGTCTTCAGGAAGCAGAGGCGGCTCCCGGGAAGCCAGGTCTCCTCATGCTGGACAAAGTCTGGGAGGAGAAAATGACTGCACAATGAAGATGAGAAAGGAAGAGAAAGGCAGGCATGAGAAGGACACTTCCAGTCATCAGGATGGCAAGCGCGAGGGAAGAGACTGTATTTTTCCATTGAAGGAAATTGTTTGTAAAGGCAGATGCGTAACCACAGGGGTCCTCCTAGACCCCTGGCTGGGCTGATGCCATTCATACCACTTGTTGGCTGGGGGCCTGGGTGAGTTGTAAAGGTTCTGAGCTTTGATTTTCTCATTCCTTAAAGGAGGAAAATAACAACCACCCCACTCCTAGGTGTTTGTTGTTGTTGTTATTTTTTCTTTATTTTTTTTAGAATGGTATACTACATGAGGATGCCTCTCTCTCACAGGGAGACTTTTAATGAATGTTGGGGTCCTTCCCCATCAGACAAACCAAGCAACAGTAACAAAGGTATATGTACATGACAGGCTATTTTAAAAATTTTAATAAACTCATTTGTAGGAAAAGTTTTACAGTGGTATACACATGAACTCACATTGAACATACTGTTTTTACCAAAAATAATTGAATTACACACAAAAAATTTCAGAAACCCGGGGCATGCAGAGCTGCTCAACATTCCTCTGGCTGTGGCCATGAACTCTGTCGCCTGTGTTTGTGAATGTAAGCAAGCCAGCCCTCACGTGAGCAGAGCCTAACTGGTGTGCAACCCAACTCGGGCTTTTGCTCCAGGTGGCCGTACCTGACTCCAGGTAGGAGGCCACCATCAGAGTAGGTAAGTTCCCAGCCTGCAGCGTGAAGTCTTTTCCCTATTGCTTCCTGACCCTCCTCTGACCAGTTGTTTCTCTCTCTATCCGTGACCCTCTGCCTTCTCCCCTTGAATGCACCCTTTTTTCCTTCTACTTGATCTTAGACCTGCCCCTGGAGTTCTGCTCTCTCCAGTTCATTGGGAACTCTTCCCACTCCACTCAAGAAAAGGCATTAAATAATCAAGGGTGTGTCCCCCTGAAAACAAGATGCTGATTTTAGCATTGATCACACGCAGGTCAGCACCTTCTTTTTCTTCAAAGGATGGATGAAGCAAAGAGCCAAAACCAAGGGAACCTGGGAGGCAGCAGCGTCTGTGAAAGGCAAGCTCACTCCTGGCCCTGGAATATTCGTAGCTAAGCTACCCCAAAGCCTGCCAAGCAACTGAGTATTTTTTAATCATTATTACTCTCTTCTAGGGGAGAAAAAGAGTCATTTGTAGCCTGGCAACAGAGATCTGCATGTTCTTCTCTCATGCCAAGCTGTAAACACAGCCTTCTTTCTGCTAAAGCTAATGATGCTAAAAGGCCAGTGACCAGGAGAAATTAAGGCAGCAACACTGAAGGCTGCAGGCACTGGTGGTGCGAACAGGCCAGCAGGGAGTGTCACAGGAATTGGCACAGTGACCGGCAGGCATTCAGGAGGAACCCAAATGCTCGTTGGAAGAGTCTTGCATTTATGGGCAAGGAATTCCTACCCAATTCAGGGCTCCTTATCCTGCTCTGGTCACTGAGGAGGAGTGGGTGGGGCAAGATCACCATGGAGAAGAACTATGGCTTGAGCCTGGACAAGGGGCCATGCTCACCACTCTGTCTCTGCCCTGGAGGCCTGCCAGCCTAACCAGGGCATGCATACTGGTTGCTGTTGCCACTGCCCACCTGGTCTCCATGCATTGTTCCTCTGCACGTCACTCTGGCCCTGGCCCAAAGCCTTTGCCTCAGCATGCCACAGAAGCCTTGGACAGGTTCAAGGGAAGTGTTCTTACAGGAAGGAAGAAGCAGGCTGGGAACGCTCATTCAGGTCTTAGAAAGGCTGTACGGAGAGAGGAATGGCTAAGAATGTGCCTTGGGGTCAGACTCCCTGGAAGCAAATCCCAATTATTAGCGGAATGGCAGACTTCCCTCAGATACTCTGTGTTTTTCTCTATGAAGTGGAGATAAATGTAATTCCTATAAGTGAAGCACTTAGAACAGGGCTGGCAATAGGAAGTACATGCTATAAAGATATCAGGGATTACTAATATTACTCCTATTCCTATTCCTACTACTACTATTATTATTATTACCATTAATATGGTGTTAACAAGTAATTCGGGCACTTCTTTCAGGTTACTATGAGGTTGAAATGAGATTATGCATTGAACTCATTTAACACAGGTACAAAGTTATTTCTTCAATCAATGTTACCTATTGGCTCCCTTGCCTGCTTTGTAAACCATGATACTCTGTTCCCCCAGCAGAACCAGGCACAGAGCAGGAGGACACAGAGGCAAGTATCTTCCCCCAAATTACTTTCTCGTCCACAAAGGCAAAAATAGTCATTTTACAGTGAGGAGACCTGGCAGACACTACCTTCACCAAGGGACGAAAGCAAACATGACTATAGCAGGACAGACCCACACACGTGTCCCATGGTATGATGCACAAGAGGGAACACAGGGCACTTTGGTAGGATTTTCTCCAGGAACCTGAAACCTGAGTCTTATCTTGAGAAAACACCAGGCAGATCCAACTAAGAGACAGACCCAACTAGGCAACTGACCTGTACGCAGAAATAATAAGGTCAAGAAACAAAAAGGAACCCTGAGAACTGTTCTAAATCAGAGACTAAGAAGACATGAAAGCTGAATGCAACACGTGACTATGGGCTGGACCCAAGATTGGGACAGACAAGTATAAATGGCAATATTGGCACAAGCGATGAAATTAGAATATGGACTGGGGACTAGATAATGCTATTATGTTAATGTTGTTTCCTGATTTTGATAGTGATACTGGGACTACATAGGAGACCATCCTTGGCCTTCAAAAATATACATTGAACTATCTAGGGACAAAGGGACAGGAGATCTCAATTTTTCATGGTTCTGAAAAATTGTTTTTTAATATATCTATATCTATGTATCTATGTATCTATGTATCTATGTATGTATGTATGTATGTATGTATCTATCTATCTATCTATCTATCTATCTATCTATCTATCTATCTATCTATGCTAGAGAGTTATATCTCCATATCACTATATGGATTTATCTATCTATCATCTGCTATACATCTAGACCATTTCAGTTATTACTCTGCTCCAAGTATATCCATTATCCTGACCTCTTCTCGGGTTGCCTTCTGTGGGACTTTATATCAATGAGATCACATGGCATGTACTCTTTCAGGTCCTGCTTCTTGGCTTTACATTATGATTAGGAGATTTATCTGTATTATGCATAGGAGTGGTTAGCTAATTTTTATTGACTATATATATTATACACTGGAATGGGTATATATATATATATATATATATATATATATATATATATATATCCATTCTGCCATTGGTTTGCATTTGGTTTGTTTTATCTTTTTAGCTATTAGGAATGATGGGTCTGAAAACTCTTGCACATGTCTTTTGGTGAACATCTGTATGCATTTGTTACAGTTATTCACAGAAATAGAGTTGCTGATTCATATGTGCATTATGAATCACTTTAGTAGCTACAGACAGTTTTCATGTTGGTTGGACCATCTTAAACTTCCAGGAGCAGTGTAAGAGTTCTAGTTGTTCCACATCCTCATCAACACTTGATATTGTCAGTTCTTTGGATTTTAGCCATTCTAAAGGGTGTACAATGGTATCTTATTGTGGGTTTAATGTACATTTCTCTGGTGACTATTAAAGTTGAACCCCTTATATTTGCTGAACATTTAGATGTATAGTTATAATGACACTAGGGGCCCAGTGCACAAAAATTTGTGCACTCGGGGTGGAGGGAGTCCCTCAGCCCGGCCTGTGCCCTCTG
>PVJC01001990.1:0-84868 GCA_004026665.1 Murina feae | reverse complement strand
TTTAAAATAATAGGGATGGAAATGAAGTAGGAAGAGTTAATATAAAGCAAGAATGACCATGCGTTGATCATTGTTGAAATTGGGTGAGGCATTCATTATTCTATGTTGATATATGAGTGCACATTATATTAATATTTATGCTTTTGTGCACATATGTCTGTTTATATATGCATACACACTATACACACACACACACACACACACACACACACTGAGTGGCCAGATAATTATGACCACCCCATCAGTACTTCATTGGACTACCTTTTGCCTTCAATACTGCAGCGATTCTTCTTGGCATTGACTCCATGAGATGTTGAAAGTTGGTGCAAGGAACCTGACACCATGTCTGATGAATAGCAATGTCCAGTTCTGTGAGATTTGGTGGTTGTGGAACCAGCTGCCTGATGGCCCTTTTAACTTCATCCCACAAATGCTCAATTGGATTGAGATCTGGTGATTGTGGGGGCCACCTAAGCAAGATAAAGTCTCCCTCATGTTCTTGAAACCACTCCTGCACAATACAAGCATGGTGGCATGGCGCATTGTCTTGTTGGAAGAAGCCATCTCCATTGGGATACGCCATCAACATGATAGGATGAACTTGATCAGCAACGATACTTAGGTATGTTGTGCTATTCAGATGATTATAATGATTTGGCCCTCTAACAACTTCAGTGGGAAATTATAGCTAATTTGCCTACAAACGTCAGGTGATCATAATAATCTGGCCACTCAGAGTGTGTGTGTGTGTGTGTGTGTGTGTAATGACATAAAACATTGTTTTCAAATGAGGAGCATCTCAGTTACTTGATTTGTTGGGATAGCAATATTTTAGGTGCTTGATTCATATTAGCTCATTTTCATCTCCCAAATACCAAATGAGGTAGGTGTTATCAACACCTCAATTTTACAGATGAAGAGCTGAGGTACAAGTGGGTCAAGTAAGTGGTCTTCAAGGTCACCTAGGAGTAAATGAACCAGGGTTTGAACTCAGGGAGTCAAACTCCAGGCAGACTAAGCCCATGATCCTAACCACCCGTCCTCCCCTACACTGGCAAAGCTGGTTTCTCGGCCTTGGCATCTTGTTTCCACTTGAGATGATGTGGCTCTGCCCAGCCCTGTATCTTTTTTTTTCATATATTTTATTGATTTTTTACAGAGAGGAAGGGAGAGAGATAATTAGAAACATCGACGAGAGAGAAACATCGATCAGCTGCCTCCTGCACATCTCCTACTGGAAATGTGCCCGCAACCCAGGTACATGCCCTTGACCGGAATCGAAGCTGGGACCCTTCAGTCTGCAGGCCGATGCTCTATCCATGGAGCCAAACGGTCAAGGCTCAGCCCTGTATCTTGAGCTGTGCTGTTGGCAGTCATGGTCATATCATTGGTGGTGGATTGTGTTATGCAGGCATGCTAGCATGAGCTCCGTGATTTACGAAATGGGCTTTAAGGTCATGTCTAATTATGAGACTCTATGATTCTAAGTAGTTTCTTCCCCATTAAAGTGATTGTCCTGAGAGTGTGATGTAGCACTAAATACGTCACCTCCAGGAGCTCTGAAGGCAACTAGGAGATAAATCAGAAACCCAGGGTGAGACAGCACAGGACAAGGGATTCACAGAGCCTGGAATTCCTCAAGAAAACTCCCTGTCTCTTCCCTGGCCAGCGTCATTCAGTGGTTAGAGCATCGGCCTGGAAACCAAAGGGTCGCGGGTTTGATTCTGGTCAAGGGTTGAAGGTTCCCTACCCAATTGGTGTGGGTCTCTCACATCAATGTTTCTCTTTCTCTCTCCCCCTCCACCTCCCCACTCCCTTCCAGTGTCTTTAAAATCAATGGAAAAAATACCTTCCAGTGGGGATTAACCACCACAAACAAAAAAGGCCCTGTCTCCTGTCCCCTTGCAGAAGCCTATAAGGGATGGCAGACTCTCTGTTCTCCAGGTCGGAAAACTGGTTTGAATATTTGTAGAATGTTCCCATCAGCTTCTGGGTATAACCAGGGTCCCCTGCAGGAACACTCACTCCACAGCTCAAGGAGATAAACGCAGTCTGCCAACGCTCTGTTTGTCATTATTGTAGTTCCTCCAAGTCAGACCCGACCTTCCCCCAAGTGCAATCTCGAGAGAGCTGGAATTCAAATGCTTCCCCTCTAAGAGTACAACTGAATTTCTTTGTACCCTAAGATCTTCCCTTTCACTAAAATGCCCCTTGCTCTTTTGCCTCACAAACCTCTTAGAGTAGAAGGATTTGGGGGTCATAGTCAGAGGTACTGGACAGGTGGCTTCAAAGGGCCAGTTAGTTGGGCTCTGGAGTTGTTACAGGTGCATTGCCTTCTTCAGTTCACAGGAAGGAAAGATGAGTTCATGGGCAAGGCTGGTTTTTTTTTTTTTTTCAGATTGGGGACAATCTCATAGATTGGCTGACACATATGTACTATTTTTCATAACTCGGAACTATCTTTGGAGCTGCCAAAAGTCAATTCCAACTCTGTTTGGATAAGATGGAGTTTTCAAAGGAAAGTTTTCCTTGGCAAAATGTATGTCTTGGCTCCAACAGTCTAAGGATGAAAATACCCAAGACCAAAGGCGAGGCAGGACTGCTTCCAATTACTGGGGTTGAGTTCGTTGGGAACAGGCCTCATGACATGCCTCAGATCAGGAGCAGACAGTGTTTCGATTGGCAAGTCAGGGGAAAAGTAAAGAGACCATTTCTCTGCTATTTGGTGGACTTTCCCAATTATGGAAAGGTAATTCATGTCTTTGGTGACTTTGGAAGGCTTCCTACTGGAATGTTCCCATTGGTTTTTAGTATTTGCCTTATCCTGGAGCATTGAGAATGGTCTGGAGAGAATGGAGTCTAAGTGGCCTGGGGACTTTGAGAGGAATTCTTGGGCAAGTAACATTGGTGGAGGAGTTGCCTGGGACTAGCCCAAATGTCTCAGAAGGTTCTGGCTTTTCATGTGAATTGCACTCATTACCAACAAAAGAAGAGCAGACTGGGCTGCTGGAAAAGGGCAAACCAGAAATCTCTTTAAGGCAAAAATTCTAAGAAGCTTAACAGTAAAGTCAGTAGAAAATGAACTCAGACATGAGGAGGATGGGGGAAGAATGATAATTCTCCCCTTTTGGATTGCAAACTGGGATAAGAAAAACTACTATGCTGAGTTGCTGCCTAGGCATTTTATAGTATGACAACCCTGTTCACACTCAGAGTCTGGACACTTAGATAAGTACCTGAGCTCAGGACTGATTCCTGCTCCAGGTTCCCCCTTTGCTTTTCCCAGGGGTACCCTTTTAAATAACCACTTAGAGTTGAAAGTTAGTGACCTCTGCCCCAACCACCTTGTAAGTAAAAAGTGCTTCTATCTTGCTGGCTGGTGACCTGGGGCAGTGGGCTGCCCTTCCCCTAGCTCATGGCACCCTCCCCACTCCCCTGATTCTGGGATCTGTAAGTAACACGTCTTACGACTTTAATCCTTTTGTGTGAGTGTATTGGAACTGCACCTGCCATCCAAATAATCCTGAGTTTTCACTTCCCCAAAGTGGGAGCTTAGATCCCGAGGGATTTACCTGCTGACCTGATGTGGGCAATTGTGCCTCCTCCTTCAGCAGGTCATGACCTGCAGATTCTTAATTTAATGCACCAGCTCTGGCTTCTCAATGCACAGCCCATAAAATGTTTTGTTTTGCTGATGATCCTCAGTCACTGATAAGGAAACCTATGTGCTCTGTGTAGGCAACTCATTTCATGAAGGTCAAAGAGGGTAGGTAGGCCTTGCCCTTTGGTCCTTGATGCTACTCTGCCCTCTCTTCTGAACTTCATACTTGCTGAGATATCTGAATGGAGAGGAGAGGAGAAACTATTGACTAAAATAAATAGTTCCCGTTTTTAGAGTTTTATTTCTTCTTTTAATTTTTGAACAGTTGCATATGGCTCCCTCCCCCTACTCAGGTCCCCTTCTCCTTCCAAAGTCCCAGACCTCGCACACTGCTCTAGACCCCAGGGCCTTCTAATGACCATCTGTGTCATTAGACACAGGCTCAGCCATCTCAGCTATAGAGGAGAGATGCAATGTGTTAGTGCTTTGGACTCCCTTTCCCTGTGGGCGAAAATAAACTGAGTGAACAAATAAATGCTCATCTTTAATAATATCTAAGATACACCTTCAGTAGACATAGTGTATATGGATACGTGATTCCTGCCGTGCCCTTGCAAATGGCAAATGCCCAGGTGAGTTGGCCTGATCATTCTCACATGGGCCAGGAATGGCTTGACTATCAGCCATTCCCAGCCTGCCCCAGAGCAGCAGCCACTTAAGCATCACTCCCACTGAAGATCTCATCTCATCTCAGCCTCTGCCAGCTAGGTGAAAACAGAAGGGACATTCCATCTGCCCTACTCCAGAGACAAGAATTCCATGCAGAGGGAGGTATAGGAGGACAGAGGTCCTGGAATCCATCTTCCTGTGACAGCTCCCTCCACAGACCTCCCACCGCCATCACCTACCATCCCCTCCGGCCAGCCCCAAGCTTTCTGCAGCAGGAGGCAGAGGTGTCTGGGAAGGATCAAACACTAACAGGGCCGGCAGCTTCAAATTTAATTTCCTGAAAGGACACAAGACACAGCAGCATTGTGGTGACAGAGCGCTCCTCTGGAGAAAGATCCTGAAGGCTATGTCCTTCTGATACAGATGGGAGAGAGAGGCTAGCAGGTCAGGCTCCTCTCAGCACCAGCGTGAACAGCCCACCCAGTTAGACAGCTCTGTCCACACCCTCCACCCCATCTCCGCATCCCAGGCAAGGGCTCAGAAGCCAAGCACATCTTCCGTGCTCTTTGCCTCCCTCCTTACTTTCCTCCAGGGTCCAACCACCTGAATGGTTTGAACATGCTTGATTGGAACTTGCCCAGTCCTACTTTGGGGGGCTCAGAGAGGTTGAGTTCCACATTTGGAATGTCACTGCCCTTCCAGTTTACCAAGGCATGCCCTTCCCTGTTCTAAAATTGACCTCTATTTTATTTCCTTTATTTTATTGGAGTTCAGGTCATCCTTTAACATCTGCATCCACCTTAGGGCCCAATTTGTCATAGTGTCATGCAAAGTCTGGGCCTTGGAGATCACCCGACTGTCTCATGCTCCTTTGGGGAAACTGAGGCCCTGCGTGGGAAAGGAAGTTGTACGGTCACGCAATGAGGGGTGCTAGAGCCTGGATTATGGTGCAGGGTTTATACCTCCTGGTCCAAGACACTCTTTTCCCATGTGAACTTGTCTTGCTTCTCCTTCTCATGCATTTGACTCCATATCCTATCGATCTCAGAACTTTCTGAGAGCATGGTCTCTCCTCCTATTAGAGGCATCACCGTGCCCACTGCAGACCATACCTCATGCTTGGGGCACATTATATATTTTTAGAGGTTATCTAAATTATTTCATTCTATCCTCATAAAGATACTCTCCAGCAGCAGCAGAGACATAATTTACCCCCGTTAACAGATAATAGAAGTTCGAGGGAGGGAATTCAATGGCTCATTCAAGGACACGTCGGCTCAGAGAAGACCCTGGCTCAAAATAACCATGCAGACAGTGAAACTGATTGCCAACTAACAAGACCTGTAGCCAAGGGAACCCTGATGCTCGCAGAAGATGATGGGGTTCTCATGGATCAGTGCCCAGTCCCATATTTCCCTGAGGTTCTCTGCTCGCGGGATGCCGGATTCTGTGGTATTATGCTTTAAAATGGCAAAGCTCAGAGGCATGACCAGGTTGAAAAGAGGGGGCTTGCTATTAGCACTGATTATTTAAGCAACTGTAATTCTTCCCTCCCAGTGCCCCTGCTCCCCCCCAGCCCTCTCCCCCAATAAGCTTGCCTTGCTCAAATTTCCTGTGGATTCCTAAGGGAATGCTGTGCTCCCAAACAGTGGGCCTTTCTCCCTCCCCCAATGTGTGCTGGGGGGAATGTAGTCACATCATTTGCATTTATCGTGGAGAATATACCGCCTTGTCTGTAGCCTTTAGTCTGATGGAATTGCTTTTCTGCTTCATGAGACACACAGCGAGGCAGCCCAGCGCTCCCCTCTCCTCCTCTCTTCACCAGCGCCGGGCCGTAACCCACTTTGCTCTGCCTCACATTTATCATATTGATCGTATAAGAAATAGATCATAAGCAGAATGAAATTACCGAATGCAATGATCTGGGGCATCCTATGGACCAGATCAATCTTGGGGCAGCCAGGAAAAAAAGTCCCTTGCTGTGACGTTTTCCAAAGTTGATTTTCATTGCAAATAGACATTTCCATCAGCTGAGGCACCCTGGAGGGAAAAGCCTGCTGTGCTGACAAGGTGTGCACGTGTGTGTGTGCGCATGTGTGTGTGTGTGTGTGTGTGTGTGTGTGTGTGTGTAAGAAAATGGAAAAGGAGAGAGAGAGAGAACCAGCTTGATAAGCCTCATAAGTCTCCCTGATTAGGAGGGAGACTTCCTTAGCTAGAACTCATTTGAGATGGATGTTTGAGGCTCCAGTTGTGACACTATCCCTTTTCTCTTGCCTCTCTCAGATTCTCCAAATTAAATTGTTCTTTCTGTGCGTGTGTTGGGTGGAGGGTGGGCGTGGATGTTGGTAAGACTCGCACTTGCTCAGAAGACCCATCCGGGACCTTTCCAATCTCCTGTGAAGTGGAGTGCAAGCCGCCTGTCCTGTCACCCTGGCCCCATCTGTGAATCTGCCCCGTCGGTGGGAGGCCAGGGCTGTAACAGGGCAGTTTGCACAGGGGCTTGTTTATAAACGACTCCTTGAAAACATAAGCTTGGAGCACCAGCACCCCTCTCCCCTCCCTCCCAGACTCGAGGCTCCAGACATGACCTCTGCCATAATAAGAACGTTCTCTCTGTCTGGAGACAAGGCTGGTGAGTTCAGCTGGGACTGGAAACCCAAGTGAACAAGGTCCCTGGCAGCCTGCCACCTCCTCAGACTGAAGCAGAAACCCACAGTGGGAACGCGGTCCGAGGCCCCGGTCACCCCCTTCCCACTGTGAAATCCATCCCCAGACACTGAGGCTCACTTCTATTGGCTTTGGCAACATTCGTCATGCCAATAAAGTCATTGAAACTGAAGAAAGCGGAGGGGAGGAGAGCGGGGAATGGAGGAGGCGGGAGGGAGAGAGGGAGGGGGGTGTACAAAGGCCAGTGGGGAAGAGGAGCTGCCCTCAACTCTCCAGTGAGCTTAAAGGGCGAGGCGTCATGGATGCCGACTGTCTGAGTTCATGGAGGAGAGCAGGCACGGGCATTAACAGACGGCCTCCCAGCCCCCAAGGTCATCTCTGCTCCCAGTCTCCGCTGAGGCTTCTATACTCATGGAAATGTGTCGGGAAACCTTCTCATGGGGCAAATGGCCAAGGAAATGCACATACGTGTGCGCACACACACATGTCAGTGAGTCATGAGACACTGAAAGAGGAAACACCACAAAACGCACCCACCAGGACTACGAGGAACTACACCAGCCCCTCAGGACATGCTCAAGCCAAAGGAGGCCCAGGCCCGGTCAGACGGCTCAGCGACTGGACAGAGTCAGCCTCCTACTGGCTCCACCCTCCCCACCCAAGCCTGCTTGGTGCCTCCTTTGCCCTGGGTATAGCTCCTCGATGTTCATAGCTTTCTGGAGATAAAAAATGCTAGAAATTCATCTGGGCTAGCTCAGTGTTATATTCCCTGGAGAAGAAACTCCTCTCCTAATCTCAAAGAGCCCCAGATAGGGGAGAAAGCTGGATGTCACCGTCTTGTCATCAGGAAAGCCCACCCATTCACTGATACTGTGGTGATGGCTATTTCCCTGGACTCTGGGGGTTGGGCCAGCGGTGCTCACTGAGGGGGACAGCCAGGCTCCACCTCTGGGTGAAACAGCTCCTATGTCCATAGCCTCTTGCTCAGCCTGTGTGTCCTGGACTGTCTTCTGGCACCTTTCTTGCCTCTTGTTTGAGATGTTCTACCTTACTTTTATAGGTAAACATGCAAAATAATAATAATAATAATAATAATAATAGGAACACCTGCTAAGTAAGGAGGGGTAAGAGGAAATTGATATTAAATTTTTTGTTACTCTTCACCTGAGGATATTTTTCTATTGATCCTTAGAGAGAGTGGAAGGGATTGGGAGGGACACACAGAGAGAAACATCAATGTGAGAGAGACTCATTGATTGATTGCCTCCCACACGAGCCTCAACCAGGGCCAGTGATCGAGTCTGCAACCAAGGTACATGCCCTTGACCGGAATCAAACCCAGAATCCTTCAGTCCTCAGGCTGATGCTCTATCCACTGAGCCAAATCAGCTGGGGCTGATGGTAATTTTAAGTTAGCCAAAGTGAAGGCGGGATAGAGAGCTACGACAGACATGGAGACCACCACCCAGAGCTATGGCTGAGCAGCAAGTCATCCCAGAACGTACAATGGAGTTTTGAAGACCCTCCCCCCACCCCCCGCCGGCTCTTAGAAAACTGGGTTGGGTTTGGTTGGCTCAGATTTTTAGAAGGGGGTACTGACATAGCTAAGAACCATCATTTGAATTTAGGAAGGGGCTGCTTACTTTTCAAAAGAAAATTTGTTTCATCATCTCAGGTTATTCTCTTGATTCCCAGTCAATGATCAGATTCATGTTGCAACATGATCACTGGGCTGGTCAAACACGTGGCTTTCTCAGTGCTACCCCGTCCCAACTACTGGCTGCATGGAACAGCAAAGCCCTCTTGCCAAGGGTGAGAACCTGGATATGTGTTTGCAAACGACATCCTGTTCCCGAGGGAAGAAAGCCTCCTACGGGGGGAGGCAGAGGCATGTGTCATGCGTAAGAAGACGCCTGTGGGTAGTGTTTACCCGGTCTGAGGCAGCTGAGAAACTTCGTGGACTCAGAGCGAGACTAAGAGCATGAAGGGATAGGAGTTGGGATTCAGGAATGTTCCCCGATGACTCTATGGGAAGCTGTTTATCAGCTGGGGGTTCATTTGAGACGAAAGGCTGGTGTGGCTGGCGAGCATGGGATTCCCGCTCTGTCCTGGGCCTGATGGGTCCATTTCCTTAATGAAATGCACTCAGTTTATTTTACCAACTCTAATTACATGAGGAATGAGTGTCAGGTTTCTTTATCCTTCTGCCGGCCCTGAATTCAGGCCAACCTCACAAGCCTCCCGTGCTCTGAGGCTAATGGAGCTTTTATTCCAATGAGTTGAGAGCCAACCCACCTTTGTAGAGAGGCGAGTGTTTAAGAAAAAAAAAGAAGAAGAAGAAGAAGAAAGAAATACTTAATGTTCGTCTAGCGAATGAAAAATTTCACAAGATAAATTAAAGTGTTTTCTGGCTGAACGGAGAAACGGGAGCGGGATGGTGGAGATAATTTTCCCAGGACTCAAAATGATTTATCTTATCTCTGTGTTCTTTAGACAAGAGGTTCCATTCATTTAGTCATTTATTTTATTACTTTTCTGAAGGTGTCCCACCCATGCTCCCACCACCAACACAAAGACACGGCGCTTGGCACAGGGAGTGCAGGTGGGGTGGGGAAGGAGAGGGGGATGCAGCCTGCCATTCATCCCAGCAGTGACTCGTCCCCCTCCAATGTGCCCGGCACCGGGCCACGGGCTGGAGAGGCGGCCGTGCCCAGAAGGAAAGGGCTCCTGTTCTCGCAAAGCTGCAATCTAATGGGAGATGCGCACCCACAAATAACCAGCATCGCTCTCTGTGGTGAGGGCTCTGTGTCAGAGCCCTCTCTGCCCCCACGCACCCCAGTAATGGACTTGAGGAGACCTCAGGAGATCATTGAGTCTGGGAGTTCTCAAAAGGGGTGATTTCACTCTCACGGGACTTCTGACAATGGCTGTTGGCATGTCACATGGGGGAAGGGCTGCACAGGCATGTAGTGTGTAGAGGCCAGGAAGGCTGCACCGGCTGTGCACTGAACAGCTCCCACAACGTAGATGCATCGGCCCCACATGTCAGCAGCGTCACTGGTCACAGACTCTGCCCCAGCCTCTCCACATGCCTCAAAGCAGTCTCGGGCTTAAACCATGCTGGGAGCAGGCCTGTTTCTTTTTTTATAATATATTTTTATTGATTTCAGAGAGGAAGGGAAAGGGAGAGAGATAGAAACATCAATGATGAGAATCATTGATCGTCTGCCTCCTGCATGCCCCCTGCTGGGGACAAAGTCCAAAACCTGGCATGTGCTCTAACTGGGAATTGAATTGTGGCCTCCTGGTCAACCACTGAGCCTCGCCTGCCAGGCTCAGCCTCCCTGTTTTGTGCGGGGCTTGTTTTTGCTCAGACACTGCTGTATGCACCCGGGAGAGGGGCTTCTCTCTGCTCTGTCCTCATAACTGGAGAAGAACTATATTTTGTGTTGTTTTTTGTTTTTTCATTTATTTTGTAACCACAGCTGAGTAGGACTGTATTGGGAAAGTAGCATTAGCGAGTAAATGTATTTACTGTGAGGGGATAGAAAAGTTTAGGAGCCCGTCTCAGATTCAGGGTGGAATAGATGAAAGCTGTTGTCCGGCCTGGATGCCTCTCACTCCTGTTCTCGGGTGGAGTCCTTGGCAGAGGCGACGGCTTGGGACCAGGCTGAGTCCTTAAATAGTTTCCCTTTTGCATGCCCCAACCATCATCCTGCGTGTTTGTAAAAAGACTGCCAGGCTTCTCCTCCGGCTCTTCATGCGACTGTAGGTTACATTCCACGGAGTTGTTTCTGAGCAGTTGAGGATCCCCGCGCCAGGTTTTCTCATCAGCGACCACAGGCATAAAGAGAGGCCTTGTGTGGGAGAAGCAGATGGCACTTTGGGTCCTGGCAGGAGACAGGTGTGAAGTTTCAGGGGCCTGAGGGCTTGTCTGGCATTCTATGTAAATTTGGCTCCATTTTGAATCCCTCCTCCCAGGCACAAGCACATGGAGCCTGCCCTGTGTGAGAGAGAGAGAGAGAGAGAGAGATTGATTGTGATGGAGGTCTGTGTATATGTGTATTGGGGTGAGCAAGACCAACTATGCACTTGGCAGATGAGAATAAAGCAATTCTTTCGTGGTAAGGAAAGCTTCCATTTTATTCTATTCTAAATTGTACAGAAAAAGAGATGGATAATCCCCCCAGGTCAGCTCTCCGGAGGACAGTGCATAGTTAAACTTGATTAGCCTCTGAGTCTGCTCCCAGGGCTGCACTGGCCAGAGTTTCCTGACATCCTGACATGCAGAAATGAAGGCTCACTTCACCTGTAGGCTGCTGAGCCCTCTGAGTGAGCAGCTTAGCTGCCGAGAGGCGTGAAGAGGCTCAGCTGAGCAGTGCTGATGAACCCTTCCTACACATGGAACACAGGTGACGCCCAGTTGTCCTCAGTGATTTGTGTTAATGGGCTCACCCTGGACGGTTCCCATTGTGTTCCACATCAATGAGGGCGCTGTGTTCAGGTGACCACGTGCCAAAGTCTTCGGGAGCAGCCCAGATGTTAAATGCTTTTTTCCTTCTATTTTCCTAAGCACACTCACGCTTGTCAAACCATATGCCCAATGTTTATGTTTTTAAAAAAATCTTCCATGTAACTATCAGGTTATTTGTTTTGTTATGGAAACATTCTCTAGTTCATGATAATCCAGAAACCAGAAGAGAACAGCCTTACTTCTTCTGACTTCCCAGTTTCTGTCTGCCCCAGCACCACCCAAGCCTATGAATGCACAGATTCAGGCTGGAGGGGAATTTGAATGGCATCAGTTAGGCAATATCAACTGCACTTCCTCTCTCGTCCAGAGCAAGATTGGCCACACCACTCTCCATCTTGCCTTTCATGATTAGGGTCTGCTTGTTTTCACTCAAACGCCCTTACATGGCAAGAATGGGTTACTCATGGCACCTATTTGGGTTGGACAATGGAATATGCATGACTCAGTGGAAACTCATCCCCATGGTTGGTCAATACCACACATTTGCAATGAAAATGACTGTAATTAATAATGCATTGTCTTGGAAACTTGCAGAGAAGGTGGAGAATATGCGTCATGAATAAGAGGAGACATACCATGTTTGCTTGGCCTGAGCCATAGGGGGACCCACACGCTGTGAGGCAGAAGGCTCTGCTCAGACCCGCCTGTTGGTCCCCTCACCAAAGACTGAGAGAGCCACCTCCATGCTCACCTGTGGTTCACCTGTCAGTGTTCAATGTCCAGTTGAGGACGTGGCATTGAAGGCCATCAGAGATGCCTGCATACAGATTGAGTTCTAGGTAGCCAGATGCATAGACCACAGAGGCAAGGAAGATCTCCCCCATCTTTTAGGAATAGAATTAACACCATTTCCTCTGTAGGCTGGTTACTTCCTGAGATGAGGACACAGGTCTCAGGAGAGCCAGGAGGGACCTAAACAGATCAATTCACTCCTCCGAAGCCTTCAGTGGTTCCCCTGCAGGCACCAGCCAATGGAAACTCCTAGGCTTGGCATCCATAGCCCCCCATGCTCTGATCCTCAGGGACTTTGCCAGTGCTGCCTCCCACTGTCCTCACTTAGTTGCTCCCTGTAAAGCACTCCTTGACAGGTTCTGAGTGCCCCTATTCCCATGGAATGCTGCCCCTCCACTAACATTTTCTTACTGAAGTCCCTGTATTTGGATTTTTAAAAAAGAATATGTTTTTATTGATTTCAGAGAGGAAGGGAGAGGGGGAAAGAGATAGAAACGTCAATGACGAGAGAGAATCATGGATTGGCTGCCTCCTGCACACACCCCGCCCCCACTGGGGATTGAGCCCACAACCCAGGCATGTGCTCTGCCTGGGAATCAAACCGCGATCTCCTGGTTCATAGGTCAATGCTCAACCACTGAGCCAGGTGGCCAGGCCCTGTATTTGGATTTGATGTTAAGCCTGGGCACAGGGACTGGCACTGGAGATCCAGCTTGAAAGCAAATATAAAGGAGTGTGAGATGGTGATGATGCCGCTAGTCGATTTCACGTAGGCACTGTTCTAGGCATCTTACACACATGCTTTTATTTAATATCTGGAGTCCTCACAATTACTGAGTGAATCGGCATCATTCCAAGGCTTATTTAGAGGACCAGCATTTTCCCACATGGGGAGAAACCTGGATCTCTAATCTTTGCTTCTTGGTCTCGTTGTTGACTTTTACTGCTCTTGGGTGAGTTCACTAGTCCCATCTGTGTTCTTCCCCAGAGCAGAGGTCATGACAGGGACAGGGGTTCTACACAGAGACCTAGGTAGCCACCCCCAAAGCGGTCTGAGTGCTATCCTTCCTGATCCAGCTTAGGTCACCCCTCCTCCGCCAGAGGTACTGATCCACTTTAAGTGGAGTTAATTTCTCCCTTCCCTTCATCCCACAGCACGTCTGTTGCTTGTTACAGCTCCCCTCACCTCTCCATGAGTTCATCTGACCTACCTGACTGAAAGCTCCATGCAGGCAGGAGTCGTGCGTATTCAGGTTTGTATTCCCTGAGCTTTGCTGGACACATAAGAGACCTCGGCACATTAACTGAATTTAACTGATTTGTAAAGGCAGCCGAGAAAGCTCCAGGTCACATCATTGTGATTGATGTTTGAGCTCGGTCCCAGGAGGTGGGGTGTGTGTGTGTGTGTCTGTGTCTAGAATAGGGATCCCACATGGAGGAGAGATGTGGAGTGAAGGTTAATGGTGATAAAACAACTACAGCTGGGCCACTTTTCAGGGAGCTTAGAAAAGATAATTCCAGACTGAAATATAAGCCTTTTCTTGACTTAATGGTTGCTTTCCTCATAGAGGTCTCAGAGTCTGATCACTCTTAGCACAGAGAATTCTCAGGACCTGGCCCATCAAGGTAACGGCTGGAGCTGGAGACATAGCTGGTGCTCCTCCTGGCATCCCCCTCCCTCCTCTGCTCTCCTGACAGCTCCTCTTCCTTTGATTCCTGTGTTTCTGCCCCTATCAATTCTATCAATTCTTTGCTTCTCTTAGTTGAGTTTCTCCATAAACTTTTTAAAAAGTATATGTTTTTATTCATTTTAGAGAGAGAGAGAAGGGAGGAAGAGAGAGAGAGAGAGAGAGAGAGAGAGAGAGAGAGAGAGAGAGATTGAGAGAGAGAGAGAGAGAGAGAGAGAGGCGTGGATGGGTTGCGTCCTGTACACTCCCTACTGGAGATTGAACCCACAACCCTGGTATGTGCCTTGACCAGGAATCCAACCTGTGACCTTTTGGTGCATGAGACAACACTCAACCAACTGAGCCACACTGGCCCGGGCTCCATAGACTCTTGGAGCAGCAACACTGTGGGTCCCCGGGACTTTAGAAACTTGTGAGCTGTGGCTGTGTACAACAATGTACCTTCGGTGACTAAAAGCTAATTATAAAAGCATTTGTCAGAAAACATATATCGTTGTTCATAGCATGGAACCAGATTATTCAGGGCTTCCTGCTTGTGCTGAAATGATGAAGAGGGCATAGAAAGGCACCCCTGGGGTATCTGAGCCCATGTTCACCTAGCTCACCTGCATTCATATTCTTGGAATGAATGTGTTGAACCTCTGTGCAATTTATTTTCATTGCTAATTTGCATATGACAGGTCCTGATTGATGAAATGTCACATGAGTTGTCCTCCTGAAGCTCTTCTCTCCTCTCCTCTCCCCTCCCCTCCTCTCCTCTCCCCTCCCTTCCTCTCCCCTGCCCTCCCCTCCTCTCCTCTCCCCTCCACCCCTCTCCCCTCCTTTCTCTTCTCCTCCTCTCCTCTTCCCCTCTCTTCTCTCTCTTCCTTTCAGTCAGGGCAGCCACAGGAGCACTCTGGGAGGGGGAGGGGAGGAGGGAGGGATCACCTGAGGAGGGAGCTGGCATCCAGCCTCTGCCAACCCCAGGAATGGAGCAGGTCACCGCCACTGTCTTTCTCTGCTGGAGGTGAGCTTTCTCTACACAGCAGGAGGGAAGGGACAAAGACAAATACAGGCCTTGAGTCTGCTGTTTGCCTTCAAGGAGCTGTGTTTGGTAGCCTGTCAGGAAATGATTTCCAATAAGGGTGGGTCCCAGAGGATGGAAAGTCAATTTGGGTTGAGAGATCTGGAAGGCTGGATGAGGGTGGCAGTCAAATCCCACATGTTATTGGCTGGACAACTCATTCTTGACCCAAGTCTGGGAAAATGTTTTTCTTTTGTGTTGGAAGTCTCTTGCTTTGCTTATCCAATGTTGTTTTAAGGACGAAAATGTCAACTACATGTGTGTCTTTAGGAAGTCCTGGGAAATAAAATTAAATATCCCAAGTCAAAGGTAAGGGTTTCAAGTTGAGGCCAAGAGTTTTCCTGGGAAATCACCTTGTTCGTTTCTCTGTGACCAGGTAAGTAGGACTGAATCCCTCCCAGGCTGGGGGTGAGCACTGAGCGTGTGCATTCAATCATCTACGAAACTTCCACAGGCTCACTGGAAAGCTTTCAAATGTTGCAAACAACATTTCTCTTGGTTATAGCCCCCAATAAGCAGTTTCTATTAGAATTAAGTGTGAAGCAGCTGCTTCAACCTTCCTTCAGATGGGCCTGTCTCCATTACATGGAGTTGAGACAGACAACGGTCTACGCACTGTTATTTCAGACACCTCTGACCCCAGGTATTTCCTCTGTGACCTATCCTGGTGCCCCAAATGGCTTACAAGCAATTCATTTCTTTGCTCCTCAAAGCCTCATTAAGATACCGGGTATTAAAATGTAAATATTTCTGAGACTGAGAGCTCCAGATAATGCTTCAAAAAGCCAAAGCTCCATCAGGACAGCTCGTTGATGTAGGCAAGATATTTGAGGGATCAAGGCTTTGCAGTTCTACAGAGCTGGGTTTGAATCTTGGTTGGCTCTGCCATTCAAGAATTATGTGATCTTGGCAACTTCTTTAGCATCTCTCTTGTTTTTTCTCTTCTGGAAAATGGAGGAAATGATACTAGCCCTTAATTTTGCTTGAAGAATGAATGAGAAAACAAGTACAAAAATGTTACACAATTCAGGCGTGGAACATAATAAACACCAACAAATGAGCATTATTGCGGTTAAGGGCTCTGGGATGGAATCTGGGGTGGCTGGGGGCAGGGTTATGGGGAGCAGCACAAGAACTCCCAGGGAAGAAGGACCCTCCAAATGCTTTGTTCCTCTTCCTCGGCTGGCCCTTCCTAAGACCCTCCACTGGAAGCTGTAGCAGAAAAATTAATGAGCAGAGAAGAAAGAATTCAAGGATGTATGTCCTCCGAGCCCCTCAACTACTTTCCCCCTGGGGATGTTTTCCTCTCTGCCTATTTTATCCTGCATTTCTTTACCTACTACCCAGGGTGCAATAAAGAGAGAGAAACTTGGCTTTCAAAACCAGAATCCCATCATGCGGGCAGTGGGGCAACCAGATGCCAATCCGAGTGCTGCATCAGAGCGGGTGAGACTTGGGCATCATGGCCCTGGCATAGCCCAGTCTCCATTGTGCCAAAGCTCATGCTGCGTGATCATGCGCTTCCTCTTCTGAAGTCTGCTGCATCCACAGATTTAGGAACCAGCTTGATGGAAGGGAGTGGGCACTGGGGAGTTTTGGAGTGCCAATCCGCGCATGCCATCTGTAGCTAGCTTTATTTAGTGCCGAGGAAAGGGACAGAGCAGGACAAAATGGTCGGCTTTGTTTGATTCCATGGGAGGGAGGGGGCAGGAGAAGTGAGAATGCTACAATTGCCTGGGAGTAGATGATGATCCCCGCCCCCCCTTAATGTTTCTCCTTTACTACTTTTGGAACAAAATTAACCTGTAGTTTCTCTGGAGAGGAAAGCTGAGGCAGTCACATCTGATTATCTGATGGTCACAGAAGACAGAGACACCAGAACTTGCAGATTCTGAGACAATAGAAAAGGTTGCTATTATTGCTGGGTAACAGGGAGAAAGATAAGAGGCAGGATGCTACTGCTAGAAGCCATCGGTTCATCCTCTGTCCCCCCCAGGTATGAAACAAATCCAGGTAGCAGAGATCTTTTTCATGTGCTAGAGGAAAGGGCCGTGCTCCGTAGGGATGCATTTCAAGGCGATCATTTGCTTTGCAGTCTTAGGACCATTGAACCTCAGCTGCACACATGAAAGTGTTAGTTCTCTGCCACGCAAGAGATAACCACTTCGCCTTTGTTTGCCCAAGAGAAAGAGTTGCAGGGGTATGCTTGAGATCCAGTAGGTATAACTTTGAGCATTACGTCCATTCTGAAGACTCATCTCTGACATCTGCTTTTACATGATTTTCTCCACCACCGAGATTACTGATGCCCTTCCCTCTTCCTCAGGCCCAGCTGCACGCGTCTATCATTGTATATGGTGCTCCCATCGCCCCTGTTTGTGGCTATGCCTTTCCTACCAACTGAGGTCTTCGAGGGCAAAGTCTGTCTTAGTTATCATTGCGTCTTCTGCGTCTAGTTCTGTGCCTGAAGAAGGACGAGTGGTCCTCACCCCAAACCTTCCCCTTGTGGGGTGGTTCCAGGGCACAGGCAGCTTCCATCAAAGCCTGAAGCAGCTCATGCTAATTGCATCTTATTATTTCGGACACATTCTCTGTCTCAATAGATATGGAGTCAGAATTTGAATTATTTTTGGAAAGTAATCCAGTAATGGCTCCTCTGGGTGACTCTTCTGAAGTTGGAGGGATTCCACGGCCTTTCTTCTCATCCAGGATCCAGACCTGAATGAGAACAATTCAAAGTTTAATTTGTTTCCAACGGTGATGGTCAGTTTATTCTCGAAGCCTTCTACACCTGCTTTCAGAAGGAGATGGGCATCACATTAAAACTTGTAGCACACTGCTCTGACCGGTTTGGCTCAGTGGATAGAGCGTCAGTCTGCGGACTCCAGGGTCCCAGGTTTGATTCTGGTCAAGGGCATGTACCTTGGTTGTGGGCACATATCCAGTGGGGAGTGTGCAGGAGGCAGCTGATCGATGTTTCTAGCTCTCTGTCCCTCTCCCTTCCGCTCTGTGAAAAATCAATAAAATATATTTTTTTAAAAATTTATAGCACGGGCTTCCCACTTTTTGTTGGTTTCTAAAAAGGCACATTGCTTTCCTGTGGAAGTCTGCCTTCCTAACACTTCTCTCCTTTCTACGAAGATTAGTGAATCTTTCAGCTGCGGCGTGTGCCTCCTCAGTTGGCAGGTTTATACTCCAAGTGCAGCCCAACACGGACATCGGACATCGGTGAAGGTGTTCAGTGTCTAGACCAGTATGGGTGCAGCAATTCTCTCCCTTCCCAAACTTGCCCCCCCTGAGGCCATCACCTCCTGTGCCTGGCTGTGAGGAGGCTTGCGGGTCTATCCAGTAGGAATACATTCTGTCAGCCTGCAATGACTCCTCTCGGGGCCTTTTGGTAGAACCTGCTGCTTATCAGTATGGAATAAGCAGGTGATGTGAGGGCGAGGAGAATTGGTTCATAACTTAGCACCTTCAGTTGCTTCCCAGGTGATCCTGGGCAAGCCCCTAGATCTCAATGTCCTGTTTCTATGGAACAGCAAGAGCAAGGGCTATAACCACCTTGCAGCGCTAATGGGGAGTTGAATTAGGGGCCTCTTATAAAACCAGTGACTGCTCAACAGGAAGTCATTTTAGTGCTGTGGTGTCCTGCGCATGTGCTTTGAGTGCAGTTGTTCAGCAATACGTTCAGATCCCAGCTCTCCCCTGCTTACTAGCTTGGGAAGCCAATGACCCTCCCTGTGTTTCACGTTCTTTGGCTATAACATGGGGATAATAATATACAGGAGGGTTCATTGTGGCAGCACATGCCCTCAACAGCTGTTTATTTTAT
Source organism: Murina feae (assembly GCA_004026665.1). NCBI lineage: Eukaryota > Metazoa > Chordata > Mammalia > Chiroptera > Vespertilionidae > Murina > Murina feae. Next base: position 66,082 of record PVJC01001990.1, on the reverse strand, counting down.
GCCCCATCCCATTGGCATGGGTCACTTGAATTCCACGAACTCCTGAGATTATACTAACTTCACCCATTTGAGGCAGAATAGCCTCCGTTTCAGTTCTGAGGGATAACTTACACAAATATGCAGGGCATTCCACTGAGTTCTCTCTGCATTCTTTTGGAAAGCACATTTTTTCGGACTCACTATTCTTCCATGAATCTAAGTTTATAGATTTTCAGGAATCACAGGGATCTCAAACTCATTTGCCTATAGACACCAGGCAATAGTATAAATGCATGGAGTAGCCCATGCATTAGGCGTTAGGGAATAGTGAGGCCTGTAGCAGACAAGAGTGTCTGTCTTGCAAAGCCAAATTAAAACAACAACAACTAGTGAAACGCCTTGTAAGACAAGTAGCCTGATTTGGCACAAAGGATGCTAGACTGAGATTCATATGCACCAGGATATATGCATAAGAATATTCTTAGCAGTGCTGTGCAAGAGCAAAAATGTAAACAACTCAATTACCCACTGGGGGAGAAGGGGGTGAATGAACTAGGGTATAGTTAGTCGTATAATGAAGTATTATCTGGCAGACAAAAGGAACACATCACAGCTCCATGTAACAATATGGTTGAAACTTAGCAACATATATCTTAAATTTTAAAAAGTAAGCTACAAAGATTTTCTCTGGCGTGATGCCCATTTCATAAAGTTTAAAAAAGGAAAATGAAAATATGCTTTTTAGAAATGAGTATGAAGGGAAGCCCATGGTTTTCTTTAGTGTACTGTTATGGGCTGTGGGTAGGGCAGTGGATGGAATGGATGAAGACTACAGCACTGACAGGTACAAGTTCTTGCCAAGGTTCTAATATGCGTGTTGTCTGTAGGTACATGGCTGCTTACTATATCATTTAGAGATAAAACAGAGCGAGATAAAAATATTCTCCAAACCTTTCAGAACATTGTCTGAAATAAATGAATACTTTAATGGGAAAGTGTTTTGTAAACTCCAGTATACAACATAAATGTAAGAGGTTTTATGATAAAGGGGTCTCTGACATTGATAGCTTATTGCTAAATTGATGGAGTATTATCCATTATCCATTTGGTGGACCGTATGTAGTATGTCTTTGGGCAATAGCTTTGCAGTACCAGACTCATTTTTACCCAAATTGCCATTTTTTCCCCCTTCACTCTCCCTGGTAATGAGTATGTGCTCAGGGAACAGGTATGTATGCATGGTCAGCAAAAACGAAGGTCAAACTATAAAAGCGAATGTCACACACAATTTCACATGCCTCTTCCCCCTTCATTCATACCATACACATGCACTTCCTGTACACACACATGCACACACACATTATACCACAATGTCATGCACCCCAAACCAGCTAGAAATGAGTTCTGGATCATCTGTTGATTTTGGTTATTGATGCCAGTCTCATTTCTCCGATAAAGCAGGCGATAATCACTGTCAGAATAATTAACAATAGATTCTGCTTCCTTGTTTTTTTCTAGGTTGTAATTAAACATCAGTCTAAATAGTTGTATGTAAAATTACTAAAGGAAAGGAGCCTACTTTAGGTAAGACAGAGGCATCTGTTAATTACCTATCGGCTATTTGCTGTCTATTTGTGCCAGGCACTGTAGTGGGGGGTGAGGCTGTGGACATGGATATTCCCAGCCTCTGCCCTAGGGGGAGCTCACAGGCCTGTTGGCAGAGGGGTCACTTAAAGGTGGTGAAACCTCGTGGCTAAGGGGTCTCCACAGTGTCCTGCAAGGAAACTGACAATGCATCGGAGAGGAAGCGATATCTGGTTTTGGCGGGGTTGATGCTAGAAAGGTGAAAGAGGAGGGTGGGCCACGTACAGTATGCTCAGCACCTCAGAGAAAAGAGGAAAGAGACCGAGTCTGGCCCTGGGGCTGGTGGAAGCTTCTGGTGGCTGGAATGGAGAGTATGAACATTGGGGGCAGGAAGGGATGAAGCTGGTGAGGGAGACAGGAGTCAGTTAAGAAATGGCCTCATTACAATGGCCTTTGGATTTTATCCTAAAGTCAATAGGGAGTGGTTTAAGGATTTAACCAGGAGAACGACATAAGCAGATTTAAGTTTTAGGATATTGTGTTTTAGGGGAAGGTGCTAGAGGCAGTGAGATCAGTTACGGGATTAAAAAAAAAATTCTTTCCAAAATATTGGCTCTCCTTTTGGTCAAGCGAGGGGATTAACAACAAATTCTTTGGGAAGACATCTTTCTTCTCCTTGCTTAAGATACCAGCTAATCAAGGGAGGTACCAAGATGGCGAAGGTGGTTGTCCCAGGGCGAAGCTTACCAATTCCGCTCCGGATGTGCTGACCCCTACGATTTCCCCAAACGTGGGAAACTGGGCTGCATCATTTGTGGTTGCGGGGGACTGCATTCGCAATCTCCCCTGGAATAAAAAAAGGAAGAAAATACCCAGGAAGAGCTACCTGAGTAGCTGGGAGTCCAACAATGTGGTTGAATTTCAAGTCTTTCTACTGCTTTTCCATCGCGGCCTGGTTCTATTTCTGTGGACCTCGGATTCCCCTTGATTAAATAAAGGAAAGCATTTGCAAAGTGTCCCCTGTGATATTTCCAGCCCCACCTGGCCCCGCACAGAGCGATTACAATATTATTGGCTATATTTCCTATGCTGCACTCTACATCTCCATGACTACTTTGTAACTACCAATTTGTGCTTCTTAATGCCTTCACCAGTATATAATTGTCTAACCACTAAATGGTACACCTGAAACCAATACAAAATAATATGCAAACTGTAAGTGGAAAATAAAATTGAAATTAAAAAAGTAAATAAATTCTTATTTTAAACAACCAAAAAAAAAAAAAAAAAGGAACAGCATTTACAATGCTTCTTCTTCGATAGGAGTTCCGGAATGAATAAGGCGGCAGTGGCTCCCGGAGTTCGTCAGAGAATGGACTCACTCACATAACACATATCATTCCTATTTAGGAGGGACACTCAGCGTTGTGTTAAGGAAGGGAAGAGTCCCGAGTACGCTCTGGCTCCCCAAGCCCAGTCACGAAGCTGATGCTGTCTTCCTGCCTCTCCCATCAGCCTCTGACAACCCTGGATCCCCAGAGCTTCAGGCAGTCGTGCCTCTCCTTTTTAATGAGTAATGGTTAATTAATGAGTCACTGACCTTACTAAGTAAAACAAATTTGAGGAGAGATTATTCTGTTTCATGAGCCCTGGCACATCGATCAGCGGACGGGAGCTTGGGTTGGCTCTTGAGGTTATTTTCTGACCTTTGAAAACAGACCCTTGCTGTGATCTTTTGTCCAATTGCCTGGTTTTTTAGTTTTTTGTGTGTGTGTGTGTGTGTTGTGTGATTGGCCTCATATCCGGTGGCTGTGGTCCCCACAACTCCCCCTAGGTAGAGGGGACCTTCTGGTCACAGGCAAGCCCAACAGCTGTGATGGCAGTCATGGGAACCAGACACCTCAGGGTGCTTGTCCACATGATGTTGCACGGTGGTACACACTCCCATCTCCCCAGGATAGTTTAGGCAAAGTTTCCATGGAAGCATGGAGACAGGATGACTGCAGATCATGGTGGGAGCCTCAGGATCTTTGTGTGGAATTCTTTGCAGCTCAAATCATGGGCTGATTGTTACAGAAAATGGTTTTCAGAGAAAACACATCTAATATTTATGGAGCAATAAATATTACTTATTTACTCCGTTCTAAGCTATGTACTTGTGCTAACTCATTCAGTCCTTACAACAACACTGTGGTGGTCTGCACTTCACACATTAGGAAATACAGTACACGAAAGAGAAATAACTCGTCTAAGGTGACAGACAGCCAGGACGCGGCAGCGCATTCTTTACCACAATATGATTCTGCCTCTTGTACAGAATCATGGACCCCCTGACCTGGAAATGACCTCAAGTGATCATTTGGTTTGCTCTCTGTCTCCAGGCTGTTAAGGTTTTATCGCAGGTCTTCCCTTTTCCTTTTTACTTACAAAGCAATGGAGACTCAGGGGGTTAAGTAACTTACCAAAACACGGGGGCATTAAGTGCCTGGAGGGAAGGGAGCCCCTCTGTCATGGTCAGGGGAGCAGCACTCCTTGCTGGCTCACTCCCTTCAACACAGGCCAAACAAAACACGCCTTCCCGTTCTCTCTCCAGCAATCCTGCTTTTCCTTCCATCTAGGATTCTACTTCATTGCCTCTGTGTGTGTGTGTGTCTGTGTGTGTGTGTGTTGTTTTTCTTCTTCTTCTTCCAGGCAGATCACTCAAGCCAGTTTATATATTTTGTTTTAAAGAAAAAAAATATTCAAGGGCCTCCATCTCGCTCTCTTTATGTCTAATTGGCTTTGACTAGGGCACAAAGGGACAGCATTTCCATGATTCCCTCTGGCCCAGACCTGGCCTCTGTGAGGCAGCATGCCGGGGTCAGCAGGAGGGGCCGGCTTGGAGAGGGGACTGGGGGTACCTGGGAGGGAGGGAACCTGAGTAACAGAATAATGTTTTGATTAAATTTTTACCACCCCCTCCCGTTTATGCTGCAAATCAGAGACAAGTTCTGACAAGTTCACAGACATCAGGATTCAGATGTGGCTATTTTCCTTTCTGTTAATTCAAGGGAGCTAAGGGATGCCCTTTCCGGCTAAGATAAAGCAAGCCTGCCTCTGCCCTCCATTTCCCCCCTTCCCCCAACTTCAACCCGTTCCTCCCCTCCGCTGCTGTTCCTCTGTGATGGGATGAGGCAGATCTGAAATGGCTGGCAAGGCCATTTCCAATGCTCTGTGCCCAACACTTTGCATCATTGGCTTCCTCCAGGTGCCACTCTCTGGTCAAAGCCAGCCCAGAAGCTGATTATGCTGGGAGGCTGCGGGTCCAGGTGGTGGGTCAGCCAGGCCCTTGGCTCTCTCTCCTCCCTCCTGTGGTCATGGTCATCAGCACAAGAGAAGAACAGGAGAGACTCAGACTGGTTAATTGTGTTTCACCCCTGGGGATATCTGTAATGTATGAAGCTGAACAAAATTCATGAGGAGAGCTTCAAGTACAGAAAAAATTGTGATATGAGGGCACAGATATGCCCTTCGGCTCATCCCCACACCTAATTCATTAGCACCTCCAGAATAGCTCTTAAATCTATCCACTTTGCCCAGCTCACCGCCCCCACCTAATCCAAGTCACCATCAGCTCCACTTGGATGACTGTGATAATCTTCCGTTTGGTCTCCCTGCCACCATTCTAGGACCTTTGCAACTCATTCTCCACACTGTAGCAGAGTGATCTTTTTCTAAAGCACATCCTTTGCTTAAAAAGCTTCCTTTGTTGCCCAGCCAGTGTGGCTTCATGGTTGAGCCTCGACCTATGAACCAGGAGGTCATGGTTCGATTCCCAGTTAGGGCACATGCCCAGATTTCAGGCTCGATCCCCAGTAGGGGTGTGCAGAAGGCAGCCCATCAGTGATTCTCTCTCATTATTGATGTTTATATATCTCTTTTTCTCTCCTTTCCTCTCTCTAAAATCAATAAAACACACACACATATATATTTTTAAAGTTTCACTTGGTCTTAGAGTAAAACTTGCCTCCTTAGCACGATGCACAAAGCCCTGTGTGACCCTGCCCTACCCTAGTTTCTCTCACATCTCACCCCAGGGCCTTCTCCCATTACCATCAGCCATGGTGGCCACCTCATAGGTCCTCGGACAGGCCACACTTGCTCCTGCTTCAGAGGCCTCTTCCCTCTGCCTAACACCCTCCTCCTCTGCTCACTACCTAGATTCTTCTCATCCTTCAGGTTCAATGTCTCCTCAAAATAGAAATCTCCCCTGACCACTGCATCCAAGTGGTCCCAATCTCCGGCCTTTCTCCATCAGATCATCCTGTGTGTGCCCTTTATAACATTTATCATCACTTAAACTTACCATGCTTAACTCTTGGTTTATCCAGAGTTATCATGCTCTTTAATTCTTTTCTGTATTTAGAAATAATCTTGAGGAAGGCAGGGTTGATTTTTATTTGGTTCTCTGTTAAATTCCTTAGGCCTGGACTTAGTGGGCACTCACTGAATAGTTGCTGAATGGAAAAAAAAATCGCTTGAGCTCTGGACAAGTTGAAGCTCTCAAATTTTGGAGGATCCATTCAATTTTGAGTCATCCATCATATTACCCAAAGGGTGGCGCATGGTTTATGGAGACCTATTTTGTGTATAAAGTCCTATAATGTCTGCAGGGACACCTCTGTCACTTCCTCTCAGCATCTCTCCAGCTCCCTCACCCGTGAACTTGATTTCTTTGTTGATAACGCTCCTTACAGGAAAAAATGAGTTTGTTTCTGACTCCAGCAATAAGCACTATTAATGTGCTCTTCTCTCAGTTCAGGGCCGCAACTTAAACCCTTTCCTATTCAACTGGATCGGGAAAGGTTACATGGTGAATCGGGGCTGAAACAAATCCCTGGGTGCACAGAGTCAATTACGCTCCTCAAGGTCTCCATGCTGAATGGGGCATTCCCACACAATGCTGGGTCTGGGTCTGCATGGGGGCACAGCCTATCTGTGACATCACCCACAGACGGCAGACTTGTGTTGGCTCTGTGGCCATTGCCCACGGACATCAAGTGGATTTTTCCCTGTTACAACTTGTCTTTAGGTTGTGGCTTTTTCTGCGTCTGCCCCTTATAGTCTGTTAGCACAAAAGTGTCTGGGCCATTAATTCCGTTAGGTTCAGGAATTTATAGGAATGTGATAGAACATTCTAACATGGAATTGCCAAGATTTAGTTCAATCTCCTAATTTTAGGTGTGTTATACTGTAGTGTGAAGTCAGACTGCCTGGGTTTAAATCCTTGATGTGGTGTCTTGGGAAAATCACTTATCCTCCATGAACCTTAGCTTCTTCATCTGCAAAATGGAAGTGATAATACTAATTAATTCATAAAGTCATTGCGAGAATTAAATAAAATGCAACGTACAGCTCAGAGCAAGTGCTTAACATATTTAGCTATTATTGAATGGCTATAGGAGAGGAAACAGACTGAAAAGTCACCAAAAGTCACTCTGTTAATTGGAGGCATGACTATTAGGATATAAGCTCCCGCGGAGCAGAAATAGTCTGTCTTTGCGATTTCTTCACACCTCAATTTCCTTCCACATCTGAAAAATGGCTATAAAAGCACTACCTACCTCAGTAGATTGTTCTTACATTTAAAGTACCCAAGCAATGTGAGCTACTTAAAATAGTACTTTACACAAATCACTCACTCAAAATGTTATTATTGACATTATTAAGTAATATATTTTTTGTTATTTTTATTTTATTTTACTTATTTTAAGTTTTCCAGAACTTAACCCAGGGTTTAGAATCTTGAAGAGTCTCAATAAATTTGTAATGAATGAATAAATGAACAGAAGGAGAAGTCAAGTCTCCTGACTCACAGTTCTGTGGTCTTTCTTCCAGATCACAAGGTCTCAGGCCTTCCAAAAATGGTGCTACTCCCATTGCTAAGTTAGCTTAATTCAGGTTTGAAATGTTAGCAACCCTGGGGCTCCCAGACATTTTCCCTCTCCTATTCTCTAGCTCAAAATTAAGCTGTTGCCTTTGAGATATACTGCTGTCAGCTTCTGGTGGAAAACAAAATTGGTGGTCACCTCCCTTCCCAAGTGCCCACTACCCTGTCTTCTAAGAAATCTCATTTGCTCTCATTCTCTTTTGTGCATTTGGTTGGAGGTTCTTAGTTGATTCCGATCCATTACTGTTAAGGCTTTTATTTCCTTTCATCTTTTTTTTTTTCCATCCCTATGGCTCTTCCTGTACCAAGATGCTCTGCGCTCCAGTCTATTCTGATTATCTCTGATCCAGCTCTAGCCTTTCCACACTCACCTGGACCCTCATTGTCTCCTCTCTGTGTCCTTATTTCTCTAATCATGTACCCATTAACTTCATCATTTCATTCCTAGCATCATTTACTCCCCTCACCCAACCCCTTTCCTCCAAACCTGAATATCAGTTTCCTACCAAAGTCACAATATGCCAAGTGCACAGAAAAAGGCAATCTTCATCTGGCTCTGGAAGTTTCAGAGATTTGCCCTTAAAATATTTAAATTACTTAAAATTTCCTAATTCCAAAGTCACTTTGGGTATGGGGAGAGAACTTTGCTATATGGCACTTCCAGTCTTTCTCATCTTCTACGCTTGCTATTCTGAGCATGATCTGAGGACCAGCAACTATGACATCATCTGGGAGCTCGTCAGGATTGCAGACTCTCAGGCCTACTCCAGGCCTACTGAATCAGAATCTGCATTCCAACAAGACCTCAGTTCTATCATATGTATATTAACGTCTCCTGAGTGCCACTCCATCCTATTTCTCAAATAGCCATGTGAATGAGATTCCAGGGGTTCTTGTTCAAATGCACATGACTGGGCTCTGCACCCTGAGAGTTGACTCAATAGGCCTGAGAGGGCACCCAGAAACTGGCCTTTCCTCATATACTGTTATGGTGGCTCTGATTCGGCTGAGGGCTACACTTTGAGAAGCACTGCTCCTGTCTGACAGCAAACTGAGTCTCCTGCCTAGGGTTTAGAATGGGGCAAGCAAAGAGCAGGCATTCAATAAATCGTTGTTGCATTGAGCGGAACTTCTCTTGTTTATCCATTTTCCCCCCTCTGAGACTATAAAAGGGACCTGAAGCTGGCATTTTAGTACTCTGGCTATTAGTTGAGTATATTAATCCTGTATATCATAATGAATGAGCCAAACTGCTGGGGATTTCTTGAGTTCTTTATTAAACACCTATTTTTGTATGGCTTCCCTGTTCTGCTGAATTTGCCTGACTTGTGGAATATGAAGATTATCAAATAATCTGACCTAATCCTTAACTTTTTCTCTTGAAAGCCTACTCCAAAACTGAAGTGTGTGAAGGAGTTTTTTACTTCCAGATTCCTGGGTGTGGGAGACAGACTCTAGAGTGTCCCCCATGACTTCCTTCTAAACCAACAGAACACGGCAAACGTGATGGGATGTCCCCTTTTGTTACGACAAAGCACATCATGTAATTACATTCTGTTGTATAAGGTTCCTTCTTGATATCAGATTCTAAACCCTCTCCTTGATGAATGTGGGCATGATCAGAAGATCCATGTGGCAAGGTATTGCAAGGGGCCCTTAGGAACCATGCCCCGCAGCCAGCACAAGACAGCTGCAAGGAGCAGAGTGCTGCCAAGACCACACGCACAGGAAAGCAGATTATTCATCAAATGAGAGACCAGCCCCAGCCCACACCTTCATCACAGCCACCTGAGACCTTAAGTATAGGACTCAGCTGAATCATGCGGGGACTCCCGAGCTGCCAAAACTGTGACATGATAAATGTGTGCTACTTAGGCCTCTAAGCTTGTGGTAATTGGTTATACAACCATGGGAACGAATGCATGGTAATGGCCACTAAGTGGACCTGCAAGGAGCCATCTCCATGAGCTGGGTTAGCAGAAATGGCAGCCAGTGAGAGTGAGGAGACCAGAATTAGGTGAACTGTACCTGGTTTGTCATCCCCATCCTAGTTCTCATGAGATGAGTGGTATTAGTCTATTCACAGGAGACAGCTCCCTTAACTTCCTCAGTGGCAGTGTTTAATCCATCCTTCTACATTGCCTCAGTTTCCCCACTGCTAATAGTAATCAAACCTGATGTTTCCACTTGGGTTAATAGAGCCAGGGTGACCATGCATGAGAACATTTAATTAATATTATAACCTGTTTAGAGACTAGGATAAAACTGCTACCTAAGTGAAAAGTGTTTTTTTCCCCCAACAATTTTTTTTCATGTGACAGATCATTTCTCTAAGCCTGTCAGATGTGTTAGCATTCTTCTGAAATCTGCTGATTCAGGCTTTCTGGAAAACCAAAGAAAAGGACATACACAGAGATGTAAACACATTTTCCATTTGCCAAATAAATAGAATTTGGAGCAAAGGGGTTATCTTTTCTTAACCCCATGAAGACCACACAAGATACCATCTCCCCCTGGCGAGGAATGCCAGACCCTTGTATTTGTGTGTGTGTGTGTGTGTGTGTGTGTGTAAGAGAAAAATCTTGATCAATAATTCATTCTGAAATGCCTCCTCCTTCTGGGTACCCCCCCCTTGCACATCCTTTCAAGAACCCTCCAGTCACTGTGGTATATATATTTAATTGGTTCCAGGATAAGACTTGTTCACCTTGAAAGCTAGTGGCTTTCAGAAGTGAAGGTCAGAGGATGAGGGACAGAATGGAGTCTGTCTCCAGCTCTGCCTAGATTTGCCTGAATAAAAGGGTGGCGGTTGTGTGCGGTCCCTCTCTGGTAGGGCTGTGGAGCAAAGACCTGCTTGACAAAAAAGAAACTTGGAATCCGCTTTGCAAGTGGAAAAGATTAAGTGGCGCATACTGCCAGGCAAAAGGCTTTGTAATGGCTCTTTTAGGCAGAAACATTCTTGCTCCTCTCCACTATTTTTTCTCCAGCTGAGGAAAAAGTCGTTCTGAATTGGTCCTCCATGCCTCCCCATAGCTCCCTGGAATGTTCTGCAATGAAGTCTGGAGACTATTGAAAATCCAAGCTTTCCATGAATAGCTCTACAGCTCCCATAGTTACCTTTGAACTTCAGCGTCCCATTTAACATTATGAGTTACATTTTAATGGCACACAGACACGGAGAGGGAAATTAGCTCATGGTTCTGGGGACGAGACATTGGGAAGAGGGAGCAATGGACACAGCTCTTCCCAGCTGCCTGAAAAAAAATGTTTTCTGCTTGCAAATATGACCTGCTTCCACCCTGAACTCTGACCGTTTCCCATCCCGGGAGGCAAAACAGCTCCGTGTTCTGACAGCATCCCCAACTACAAATGCACTCAGCACCGCCATCCCTCACTTCCAGGCTCAGAATTTCAATTGCAACACAACAATATGAAGGTGGCAAAGAGCAGCCGCCTTTCCCAGGCCTCAAGCAATTTCAGGCTGTGTCGCTGCGGGAGCCCTTCGAGGCCTTGGTCACATGCAGAGGCCTGTGCGGTGGTATGGGGGATGAGAGGGAAGGAGACGCCAGGGAAAAGGGAGGAAGGCTCACAGTTTGTAGATTGTGGTCTGTCAAGACAGTAGCTAACGTTTGTTCACAGAAGGACCCACCTCAGATAAGAAGGAAGGGCAAGATGCCTTTGCAACGTCCTCTCCATTTCTCAGGGGAGAAAGCCGAGTCTCATTCCCCCACTTTTACATTTTCCCTTTATAATTTAAGAACTTGCATCATGAGAAGTTTTTCAAGTTTTCTCAAAGAGAGATCGACACGCAGGTGTTTTATAGAGCACGAGTTGCTTATTCTAAACGGTGTGAGGTGTTTTATAAAAGAATAGCACATGGTACGGTCCAGTCCCTGGACCCCAGTTCCTACCCCGAAGGAGCAGGGAGTGTTGGGGGAACCAGACTTAAGTGAGGTAAAGAGGACGGCATCAGACAGAATGGACGGGAGACTGGGAAGAGGATGTATTTCCTCCCTCTAGTTATGTTAGGGGTTGAGGAAGGAAAGAGTAAGGCAGCTGCGTAGTTTGTGGGTCATTCTCAGAACCACTTCTTGGAGTTGAGGGACAGGCTAAGTGGAGTAATTCTTTTTCTCCATTCTCCCTCCACATTTTGTCATTGCCAGTTTGTTCTCAGCTTCCAAACACACTTTGACCTTTAGGTGTCAGTATGTTTAGGCAAGTCACTTCCGCTGCTTGGGCAGTTTTTCTCTATTTTTTTTGTAGGTTTCAGGTGTACAATTCTATAATGCATCATCTATATATTGTATTGTGTTCACCACCCCTAGCGGAGTCTCCTTCCATCACCATTTACCCTCCCTATCCCCTCTTCTACCTCCTTCCCCTTGGGTAACCGCCATGCTGTTGTCTGTGTGGGCAGCTTCTCTTATCTGTAAAAAGGAAGGGATTAACTGATCTTCCAGCGTCAATAGGCTGAGTCTCAAAAGGCAGAATCGGGTCAAGAGAAAGGTGAGCAACCAGAATAATGCTCGAAAGTATTCTTCTAAACACAGAATGACTCCCCTGTCCTTCTCCGTGTCCCTCTCCTTTCTGCCCTCTTCCTCCCTCCCCTCCCTCTCTGGGTGGTGTTTAAGCTTGACTGGGCTTTGTAAGGTGGGGAAAGGTATGGTCCAGTCTAGTGACAGAGATCACAAGACTAAGAGTCAAGACGTCTGCATCTGAATTTGTCACTAACTGGCTATGGGACCCTGGGCAAGTCATTCATGACGCCCTGTGGACTTGGTTTCTTATAGAATCCAGATGACGCTGAGACCTCCAGCTCTCAGGAGTTCCTCAGTCTTCCCTGTGTTACTCAGCAGCAGCAGCAGCAGCCTCCTTTTATGCCTGCGGGAAGAGGCAGGCCTTCCACCAGGTTCCCCTGGCGATGTTCTCGGAGGGAGGTTTACCCCAGGAATGGTCACATACTCCACAGACCCTCCTGGCGACCTCGTCATCTTCATAGACTATGTGTCTTGGATCGCTGCTGTGCTGAGCCTCCTTACCATCTTGTAACTGGTTTGTTTCTCCAGACTGCTCACTCTCAGGCTGACACTTTGAACAGAACTGAGGTCTGAAGGTAACAGAAGGAAATTATAGCCGAGAATAGAAAACTTAAAAACAGATGCTAAGCAACGCGGCCTCTATTGTTTATAGCACAGGACTCTCCTCTCTCCATGTCTCTCCCTGTCTCTATTTCTATCTTTCTCTCTCCATCACATTACCAGGGTCAGGTAGCTGCTTCCCACATGAGTGTCTTTGTCCATAGTCTACTCTGAGGTCCAGGCCTCTCAGGCTCTCTGAAGTTTCAAGGGGAAACAAACAAGAAATCTATTTCCCCATCATAACCTCACACCCGCCCCCATCAAATGGTCATATTTCCAGAAATACAAATATACCCACAGTCCAGGCAGAGCTTGCCATTATGTTGTAGGACAGATTAAGTTTTTCTGTCCCAATTATCTGCATCTAACCAAACATTTAAGAAAGTGTCGACTTCCCATCAACAAAGAGCTCTCAGCCCCCACATATGAATATGCACACATTTAATTTTTATTTAACATGAATAATTTCTTGCAGCGTTAAAATATTAATTCCCTCTGCGTCTGGCCATCAATGATTCAGATATATCAGGGTCCTTTCACAGAACACCCCTTCAGCTCGTGGCTATACATCATCCTCAGATGATCTTTCCAGTCTGACAGCCCTTAAACGCTCGGGTCCTTTCAGGTTCTCTACTTGGAAGGGTGTCGCGTCCAGTCTGTTTTTGGTGAGCTTCTTCTCCGAGGGGGTGTAGGGAAGTGACAGAGTATGTGTGTTGCCTGTGACTCACTACTGGCTACTGTGCTCAAGGTCATCCTAGAAATGACACACACGTGTCCAGGCAAACCCTGGTGACCGCCCATGCATGGTCATGGTGGTGGCGTGGTCATAAGAGGCCTTGGGTGCCCTCTTCCACATCACTTATTTGCCTGCTCTCATTTTCTTTAAGTCTTTACCTATTCTGGGAGCAGTCAATCTTAGGCTGTATTTGCAGCCCCAGCAGGGAGCCCATTTCCATTGAAGAGAAGACTCCTTTAATAAATCCAGCTCATTTGCGCAGGAGTAAGTGCAGCCATTGATTAGAGGGCTGATTGGAGCTGTGACTTTCCTTAGGAAGAAAATTAAGAAAACAGATGAAAGGCAAATGATGGGCGGCCTTGCCTTCTCATCTCCTTCTTTTCTGCCTTACCTAGGCCGATGCAAGGTTAGAAATACTCTGCATGATGGATTAACTCCTTTAGGTCACTGTGCTGCTACCCTGTCTGGTAGAGGATCACCAGATCTCAATGCTGAAATGAACCTTGATGGTCATTGGCTGAAGTCCTTGATTTTATAAACGAGAAAATAAAGTCAGAGAGGGAACCTGACGCGACTGAGGTCAGACAGGCCGTCTGCATGTTCTCACTGCAGGCTGCAGCAAATCACTGTCTGTGATGCAGAAAAATCTGGAATAAAATCAAACCGGGTCCAAGGGAAAGATGGAAACATGATGGCTTCTGTACAGGGTACAGCTCCCCCCATCTGGGCTGTAGCACCAGAGAACAGATGGAGAAAAGGAGGTGAGTGGTGTTTGATAAAGGGGATGTTGCTGATTTGTGTATGTGTGTGTGTGGGGGGGACTCCAACCTGGTCCCACCCTCGCTTTCTTTCTGGAACTTTCCCCTTGTGCCCTTTATTTCACCATCTTCCTGGTTCTGCCTCACGGACACACTGGTTAGTCTCTCTCTGGAACACAGATGGAAGCATCTTTTATTTTTCAAAGCATTTTGTAGACACCTGGAAGCCTCAAGGATCTTCTAAAGTTGCTCTGCACTGTCATTGTTCACATCAGATCTGAGGCTAAGGTGATGAGATACGTCAAAAGTCAGCGCTGGATGTCCAGGCACATCCCATTGTGAACTTTTAGGCTTGGAACTCCCTGAGTCTAAGGGTTTGGTCCTTTTCAGCACCCAAAGAACATCTGTCGGCTGACTGACTGACTGAAATGTGTACATATGAGATTGGCCACTTGCAGTTGTCTCCTGGGGATCTCTACAGTGGTATTATTTTTGCTCCCATTGCAATGGACTATTAAGATCCATTGTAGGAACTGCCTTCAGATTTAATGGACTCATCACCCCACATCTTTTACTACAAAAAGAAAAAACAAACAAACAAAAAACTTTTAAAACTTGACATCTAGACTTTATGGCCCAGAGAACACTTGCACACATTGTATCTCCTGATCTTCATAAAAATTCCGAGAAGAAATTGTTATTCCCGTTGTACAGATGAGGACACGGAGGCTGAGAACAGTTATGGACTCACCTAAAGTAGAGAATGAGCCTGGATCTTCTGAACCAGGATCGGAGCCCTTTTTATCGTATCTCCCGGCCTCCTCATATCTAAAACTTGTGTCCCAGGCTTGTTTTCCAATTTATCCTCCAGAACTCTGGGAGACTTTTGACTGTTATCAAAGATCAAATTGATTCACACTCAGAAAATGGAGATTTGCTGCTGTCAAAGTTACAGTGAATTAGCTAAGCCTTTGATGCTCTCTGGGATGAGTTAGTTCTAAAAAAGAGCAGTTGAATAATGGCAGTGCTATTGTTATAAAAATGTAACTTCCTAAACACATGTATTGTTTTTTGTAGTTATGAATATATAAGAGGGTGTGTATGTGCGTGTGTGTGTGTGTGTGTGTGTGTGTGTGTGTGTGAGTGAGACCTCTCAGACATAGAGAGTAGGGACCTTGATAATGTGCCATATTTCCGGTCTGTATTTTTTATTAGCCCATTTAATCCTCACATCACTGAAATGAACTTAACTGAGACTCAGGGAAGCTGTAAGAGAAGCCAGTCCTCCCAGCGGACTCCAAGTCTTCCACTCTTTCCTCTGTGATACCTCATGAGTAACAATCCAGTCTTTATTCCCACTGGAGGGGCAGTGAGAAGAGAGAAGGAAGAAGGAAAGTTAAGTGCATCTCCTTGCGTGTATTGGACAGTGTTCTCTAGGTGGCCAGGATATGCCCGAGTTCGATTTGCCTTCTGCTAATTGTGCTAGGGCTGGCGCGAGTCTGCTTGTGTGGGAGAAGAGTGAAAGGGAACACGTTTCCCTGATTCTGTTTATATCGCACAAAAGCTTCGAAGCTTGTGAGTAATGTGTATCTCGGCTCTATTACCTTTGCAAATAGAATAAAGCCTTATTGCTTGTGCATAAGAAAGATGGGAACCCGGATGAAGAGTGTGGGAAGTAGAAGGTGGAGAAGGATTTTGGTGTGGGATAGGCAAAGAGGTGTTGGACCGTGAGCCTTGAATTCTAGCTTTGCTTCTGTCACTATTTACATGTGACCTTGTGTAAACCACTTTCCCTCTCTGGGTTACAGTTTCACTGTCTGTAAAATTTTGGACCAGGACCAAGGCTCCCATATTGGCAGCCAGCTGGCAGAATTTAGCCTAAGGACATTTTTTAAAGCATTTAAAAAGAAAGAAAGAAAAAAAAACAATATTGGGTTGCTCTCACGTCCCACCATTCCACCATTCACAGGACCCCCTGCACCTTGCTGGATTTATATGCAGATGTCTCTTGCTCATGTATGTAGGAATCTGAGGTAGGAACAATTGGACTAGAAACTTTGAAGGACTCTAACCTGTTTGATACTACCGACATGCTAAGCTTGTTGATAAGAGAATCTTGGTGAACATAAACGTCAGAATTACCAACATCCTGCTAAGTGTCAGGGCCCAGAGCCAGTCGGCCTGAATCGGAATATGTGCTCTATTTGCATGTTACTAATCGGCTCTGTTGCCTCAATTTGCTCATCTTCATGATGGACACACTCCTGCCAAAATGAAGTGAATCCATTTCTCTAAAGAGCTCAGAATACTGCCAAGAGCATCTTAAAGGGTCAGAGTAAATGGCTCTCACTGTGCTTACTACTAGGCTTCTTTATGAAATATTTACACAGTCTTGTCTTGAGTAGCAAGTAATCTTAAAATGTTTTGGCTAAAATTTCCAGGATAAGACTGAGCGTCTGATATTATGAAATGTGGATATTATGATGCAACCCAAGGGTCAGGCATAGAGACCAGTTCCCAAGGGCTCTCTAAACGAGCCATGTAACTACATATGAAACCAAGTTTCCCATAATTCTTTTTATCTACAAACTTTTGTTCGCTGATGTCTCCTTCAATCCCTGAGATACAGGAAGAGGCTGGGTCTGGGGAGCTCTCCTAGCCTGCAGGCTGCGTTCACGACCACCGTGGCTCATGGCCATGGAAGGCGGCCCCTCCATTTCTCCTGGGCCATGCGTGCTGGTTTTCCTTGGGGCTGGATTGGCTCTGAGGACCCTGGTGCTACTCTCATTGAAGAAGCAGGTGGGGGAAGAATCCTTGCAGAGAAAACTCATCAACCATAGCAAGCAGCTGCATCCATTTTTCATGTGGCATCAAATAAGAGTAGGTAAGATTAGGAAGTGAAGGCGCAAATGAGATGCATGAACTCTGTGTGTCATTGGGTCTCTATCACGGTTTCAATAATTAACATGTTATTTGAGTAGTTTGCCAATCACACTCATCAATTCCAAACCTCAACTTCTACTAGACATACTGTATTTATAATCCCCTTAATATGGCCAGACACAGTAATGCCTGCAGACGTAGGGGCCCGAGCAGCCGTCTGGGCATGCCTGCTTGAGGCCCACGCCCTCGGAAGGGCAATGCCAAGGGAACACCAGCCTGTTTTGAAGGCAGACAAGGAGCAATGGGGTGTGTGTGTGAGTAGCATTAGTAGAAATTCTCCCTCTGACACCTTTGGTCCTTAAGCAGAGGGAGCTGACGAGAGACTCCTAGACACAATGACAGGCAAGCAATTAACCTCCCAGGGAAGAACCACACTTCTCAAGGAGAGGGAAGTTAGAGAGGGAGGCGCGGACTCCTGGGGGGCTGACTGCAGCCTTCTGCAGAAGTGTCTGCCGCCGGCCACGCTGGCCCTCGGTGCTGTGCTTCTCTCGGCAAAGGCACAGGCCGCCTCACTTCTGCGCTGACCATGGACCTGGGAGCCCCGCAAAGTGCAGGCACAATGCCTGGCTCCACCAGGTCTGTGTCTGCTGGGTGTGCCGAGGTTGTGAAACTGGCATTGCCCCTCCCCGAGGATATCCGCTGGGAATGTTGTGCTTTGCCATCTGTAGGTGATCCGCAGAGTGTGTGCACGAGGGTGGAGGCAGGCCCCAAGCTCTCTGCCCGTGCTCCCACACAGACGAACTTCTGTTTCCCACGGGGGTGCCGTCGGCATTTTGGGTGGAACGTCCTCTGGGCCTTTGTCCTACGGCACTGCCCTTCATGTTATAGGATGTTTAGCAACTCTCACTCTTGCCACTAAATGCTGGTCGTATCTCCCCATGATCTTAAGCACCCCTGCCGCCCACCATGGAAATTTGGTAGTGATTGCAAAGAATCAAGCTCTCTCCCCAGCCCTCCCTCTCTGGACAGTGAATTTGGGTGAAGAAACATTGCTCAGCCCTTGCCTCCTCACTCTCAGACCTGCATGCCCATAGGCACAGTGCATTGGAGCTCACAACCTGTGCATGTGCCCTGACTGACCCCAAATCGAACCCTGACCTCCTGGCTCACAGGGCAACGCTCAACCACTGAGCCACACCGGCAGGGCAGAAGGCCTCATTTTCTATGCAATTTATCAAATATGGTGATAGTCTGATCTTCATTCATCTGCTTTGAAATCTTCTTTCTTCTAAACCTGAGTAGAAGCAAGGAGTGTTACTTCCTGAGCTCCTCGAACCTCAATAAATACACATCTGATGTTGGCCAGCACCCCCTTCCCAGTTTTCTGCCCAAGTCTGTTTTTCATCACCAGGTTCACAGGAGAATAGTTGGGGGAGGGCAGGGGGCTGCTCACACTCTCCTCTCCCCTCCCCCCCTCCCCCGTCCCAGCTGCCACTGGGGAGAGAGTGGCTCAAAGAGACGTCAGGACAGTTTAGTGCTGGGTGCAAATGATTTGGGCTCAGCTTGGCCTCTGTTCACACAGACTGGAGAACGCCACGTTTCCCTGCGACTCTCCCCGACTCGGGAGCAGGAGGAGTTGCCATGGTTGAGTCGGGTTCAAAACTTGTTTCCTATTTCTGAAGGTGAACACAAGAGCGCACTCTTCGTGCAACAGAGAACATGGGCCCCGTGGGACTAAAGGGGAGCCAGCTTCCTCCTGGGGCCTCGGTGGGGAGGTTTTCGTGTCACCCAGACCAGGGCTCCAGGACAACCTTGTCCGTGGGAGCAGCAGAGCAATGCCTTCCGGGGTTCTCCTACGAAGCAGATGTTGGGCTAGAACTAATATGTGACATGGTGTCATGTGAAGATGTACACGTGTTGATTTGATACACTTATAATTGCGATCTAATCACCCCTGCCGTGTTAGCTAACACCTCCACCTTGTCACATAATTATCATTTCTTTTTTGTTGTGAGAACATTTAGCATCTACTCTCTTAGCAACTTTCAAGTATGTAGTTCAGCATTGTTACCTATGGTCACAAGGTTGGGCGTCGGATCCTTGCAACTTAGTCATCTTCTAATTAGAGGTTTGTACCCTCTGACCAATATCTCCCTTTCCCCCACCCCCAGGCCTTGGTAACCACTGCTCTACTCTATGTTTTTATGAGATCAGCTTTTTAGATTCTATATTTGGGGAGAATGTACCATATTTGTCTTTCTCTATCTAGCTGGTTTCATTTAGCATAATGCCTCAAGGTCCGTCCATGGCAAGATGTCTTTTCTTCTCATGGATGAAGAATATTCCATTGTGTATATAAATATGCACATTTTTGGAGGCATGCTCTTGGGGAAAGGGGAGCGAGGGAACCAAGATGAAGCAAGAGGAAAGCTAAATAGGAATGTGTTCTGCTCTGGACACTCGTTCATGTCTGATTCCTAATAGCTTTGAAGCGCAAAGCATGACCCCCATGGTTATGTCCTGGGTTGAGTACCTGGAGGTGATGGGAGAGGTGGTCTTAGAGTTAGCCATGCTCCTGCTTCACCAAAGGCAATTCCGCAGAGTTGGGGGCTGGGAGTGGACACCTGGCCATCACACAACAGCTGGGGATGGCTGCCCCTAGGGTTAAAGGGATCTGGGTGGACAGGAATAGCACTCATTCTAAGGGGTGGAGTGTAGCAATATTAACAGTAGTGGCTCTGACCAGAGTATGTCTTTTTTCATCGGGCAGTCTCAGGAAGAGGGCCAATGGGTTGTTTTTGGTGGAGCTATAAACTGGGTATAGTTATGGCTTTTATCAAGAGCAGCCAGGCCTTTATGCCTGGACCACATATGCACACATAGCCCATCAATGCTTTCTAATGGCATCTCTGAAAACCTCTCTTACGCTTGTCATTCAAACATAGCTCTTATCATGGGACTCCAACCAAGGGACTTACAAGTCAATTTGATTATCTTGTTTATAGCATAAAGCCTACAGGCTCTACCCAAGACTCCCAGGAGGAAGAAATCTTTCCAGGTGGCATTTGCTTGGAGGGTACATGGTGATGGACCAGACTAACATAACAATTTGAAGCTCGCTATTCATTGTTTCAAACAATGTGCTCACTACCCTGGCCCCCTTCTCTCTGTCAGTACCCTTGGGCGCCCAGAGCTCTCCACCTCCAGGGGCTGTGCAGCCCCCTCATCCGTTAGCTGCCTCATACAAGGGTGGCACTTATCCTCTCAAAACTGGTCTGTCTTCTGTCCCATTCCCGAAGGAACCTGCTCTCCGCTAATGTGATGATATGTGACAACGTCGTTACCTTGGAACAAGACAAGCTCCCAAATAAAATGCTCCCTTAGCCCCACGCTCAGGACTCTTACCTTGGTTAATGCTCTGTGAAAGTGGCTGTGGAAAAGAGATATGCAAATGTAGGTGCTTTGCAAATGTAAATAGAATGAACATGCACATAAACATAAAATCTTCCCTGGGCCAACCACTGCTCAAGAAAGGCAAGGGGAAAACAAAATGATTTCTCTTGAGGTTGGGAGATGGAACTGGAACCCGGTGTCTGGGCGGGGAAGTCCCGTTGAGAACCCGCAGGAGAGGAGGAGACGATGCGAGGAAGCTGACTAGACAAATCTGAAAAGTTCAGGAATCGGTAATATGCAAAAAGGGAAAACCATGACTTTGGAATTAAAGAAAAATGGGTGTGACAGTTTGAGTCTGCCACATAACAGCCTTGTGATCTTGGGTAAGTTCTTTAACTTCTCTGAGGTTCAGCGTTCTCTAGTATATTAGCAGGGTACCAATAACCACTTCATGGGCTATTAGGCAATTGGATGAGTGACATATGTGAAACATGTAGAAGAACGGCGGACACGTAGAAGGGACTGAATAAGTGCTATTTTTCTACCTTTTCGTCCCCTCTCCTTAAGTGCAAGAGTCATAATGACCTTGGTTAAAAGAAAGGAGCTGTAGAAATCGCATGAAGGACTGGTAGATATGGAAACCGAAGATAAAAGACTGTCAATTGTTAGCATCAGAGTGTTGAAGAAAAAATAACTTCTGCCTGAACTTGAGGTTATTTGGGGGGACTGCCATTAAGGTGCTGCTCCTTAAGAAAGCAGCTTAGATGGATTAGGAGGGAAGCAAGAGTGGAGCTAAGGTCAGATAAGAGCAAACTGGCAAAATTGGTGCCTGAAGCTAAGAAAGACAGTAAACTCCAGAGATTAGGTGCTTGAGTGTTGGCATTAAACCAAGTTTGTCTCAACTGTCCTCTCAGCCATTAGCTACCCTATGGCCTCAGACAATGGCCTAATTTAGTTCTCAGTTTATTCATCAGCAAAATGGGGACAATTAATGTCCCTGGCTTAGAGGGCTGTTATGAAGGATAAGTAAGATATAAACATCATATTTATTGTGCATTGACTGGTACATTTCACATGCTAAAATATTAGCTATTGTCACTGTTAGTTGCAGTATATGTGCACATTGATGAAACATAAGTAACTTTATCCTCAGCTGCATCATCAGGCTAGGGAATGATTCATCCATGCAACATGCTGAGTGAGCGCAGGGTGTCCTGAAGAATCGCCTAAGAGAAGGAGTTCTAGACATAAGGATCTGGAGTGGGAAAGGGAAGGAATCAGAAAACAGGGTGTTAGAAAGGTAGACAAGCAATGAATTCCACTTTGGACAGCCAATGTCTATCAGTTCATTTCTTTAGGCATTGATTTAACATATGTTGTATATATTATGTGTGGTGTGCTGGAGATGAAGCCAAGAATGACAGAGTTGTGATCCTGAGAAAAATAGAAAGAGTAAAAGTTTGACCAGGGCTCTCAGGAGCATGAAGAAACAGATTGGAGGAGCGTTAGAATAAAAGATGAGGACAGTTTTTCTTTGGGAGTGACCTATAAGCAGAGACCTGAATCATAACTAGGAGTTAGCACAGTTTGGGGGGAGAAGAAACATCATATGCAAAAGGTCTGAGGCAGGAGAGACCTCGGGGGATTGCACTAAGACAAACTTGCCTGGAACAGAGTGAAAGGGGGAAGGAGAAGTAGAAATATGCACCAGTGAGTAGGCCTGGTCCCATCAGTCTGTAGGCAACATTAAAGATTTCAGATTTGTTTCTAAGAGCCATGAGAAGTTAATGAAAGGTTGACAGAAAAGAAGATATCCTCCGATTAAATGGCCAGAGTGACTTCATGGCAGCTTTTGAGTATTACCCCAGAAGATCCATGCAGCTAAGCTGCTGTAGAGGGGGCAGAGGTCAGGATATTCACTCCTGAGTCTCTGGCACTCTGCAGGCTTTGGGCACCATGGGTGATGTGGCCAATGAAAGTGTTGGAGGAAGATTCTTATCCTCAGGATAAGATGTGAATGGTCCCCTATGTCAGGTGGCAGGGTTCAGACATGGAGCAGGGGCCAGATGAGACTTGATCTGAGTTGAGATGTCCTCATAACTACTCAAAAAGGTCTAAAAATGATGCCGAAAAATATTTTGAATCCATGCAGATGGATTGTTAAAAAGTTTTCTCTGTATCCATATTTTGATTTTAAATCATCTCCTCTTGGTAAGAGGTGGGCATATAGTCAATAACAGATTTAAAGATCTGTTAGCCATCATTTGCTCAACCACATGGCGATAACAATCCCAACTTACTGTACACCTACTATATCCCAGGCATGGTAATAACTGCTTTACATATATCGTTTTATTTAATCTTCATAGCAATCTTGCAAATTCATTATTATTAAGCCCTTTTATAGGTAAGACAACTAAAGACTAGAGCAGTGATTTTCAACTGGTGTGTTGCAAGTATTTTTAAAATATGTGATATCTGACTAAGCAGGGGCACTGACCTCTTTTCCCTTAGATTTTGCCAATAATAAAAATGACAACAGCCAACACAACAGCCATCCAGTGTGAATGCCCTGTCTTAAACCATAAATATATGGGGCTTATAATAGAGTTGCATCTTATTGGTGATGTTGCCTAATAGGGTTACGTTTGATTAGTTAATTCTTGGTCTCAGAAATCCTTACATAAAAGTATAGGTACTGGCTTTTTAATAAAAGCCATTTTGGAGTAAAAAGGGTAGGTAATTACTATTATTACTTTTTGTAAGTCAATCAAAATTATACCTATTTTTGTCAGATCAGAAAAAAACTCATAATATATTTTTTGGTGTGCCGCAGATGAGAGGAAAAGGGTTGAAAATTACTGGACTGAAGACATTAAGTAACTTAGGAATAAGAAGCATAAATTGGTAGTTCCAAAATAGTCTCAGGATGTAAAGTACAGCCTAGGAAATATAGTTGATAATATTGTTAATAACGATGTATGGTGACAGGTGGGTACTGGGAATATCGAGGGACCACTTTGTAAAAGATATGGCTGTCAACAGCTATGCTGTACACCTCATACAAAATAATATTGAATGTAAACTGTAATTTAAAAAATAAAAAAGAAACAGCTCATAAATGGTAGACCTGGGCTTAAATCCAGGTTGACCTGGTTCTTTGACTATTCCTGTCATTCTGCCTCCCAGATGAAAAGGGGGAGACCAGGCTGGTAAGGCACTTAGAGTGAGTGTAGACTTGAACCCAGGTCACATAAAAAAAATAAGTCAAAAGAAACAGGTAAACTCCACGTTGTCATATATTTTATTTGACCCAATAATTCTAAAATATAATTTTAATGTGTAATCAGTATATTTTAAATTAATTTTTTATACCTTCTCTTTAAACCTGGCGTGTATTTGTATACTTACAACAAACAACTCACATTTCAGTTACTTGGCACTGGGGAGGCACTTGGTAAAATTCTCTCTGGTTCCTACCCTTCAATCACAAGATACATACTTGGAAATATTTTAATTATCCATATTAAATTCAGAAAACTTAACATTTATGATTAACAAATTTATTTCCATGTTGCTTTGTTATGCATTATATAGATAAGGGGCAGCGTATTTTATTATCTAATTATGTTTTGTAGATGATAATTCAGAAATAAAGTTTCCTTTTCTCACTCATGGGCAGATGGGTCCTGAAGCCACCTGATGTCAAGGGGACTCAGCCTAGGGAAGCAGGCAGAGATGTGTGTTCCTTACCCATTGACATTAATGGTTGATGGCACATTGACCAGTGAGGACAGAGTAGGAACCGCTCAGTTCTAAGTGCACCAAGGGAAGAATTCATTGATTGTATAGATCTTATTAGCAGAACAACTGGAAGAAAGGCAGCTCATTTCTTTGGGAGGAAGTTCAGGTGCTAAGTGGAAGAGAGAAAGAGTGGGTAAGAGACTCAAATGCCACTTTTATTCAATGATTTATTTATTAGATTTTTTTTTCTTTTGAAATGATAGCAAAAAATCCAGGTGAGAGATGGCTTAATTGAACGTCAAGCTTGAAAATGGTACCTTGGTCTGTCTAGCCAACTTCTCTGTGCAACAGTGTTCATCACCCTTCATTCCCACGGTCCTTTTACTCCCCCTCCCTTTGCA
Organism: Murina feae; assembly: GCA_004026665.1. Lineage (NCBI taxonomy): Eukaryota > Metazoa > Chordata > Mammalia > Chiroptera > Vespertilionidae > Murina > Murina feae. The sequence continues at coordinate 41,537 of PVJC01001990.1, read as the reverse complement.
ACCACCCCCAATTCATTTGCAAGCTGATTTCATGATGGAGCAAAAATGCCAATCAATCGTTTGGTCATCGGTAGGAGACCATCTCCGATCTGCATTAGCCTGCTGGGCTGCCTTCCAGAGCATCATCTACTGCACATGAATTATTACGGAAACATTACTGCTGTCAGCACATTCCACTCTATACAACGGCCTATTATTATATTTTTGGTGGACAACATTGAAATGTTAAATAGTTTAATCTTTCTTAAGTAATGTGAATTTGGTGGCTCTAGGAACAACTTTTGGAGGCATCAGTGAGAACCCACCCACAACAGGGGTTGGACTTAGAGGCAGGTAGGGGGTGGGGTCTAGCACAGTGGAGACCTGGCCATCCTGTGGTTTGTTTTCCCCTTTCTGAGGTCAGCTTCTTCCCAGCATCGCTTCTCTTTCCTTTGTTGTCAATGGCAACATGAGGCTGCTGGGATCCTGCTGTTTGGGTAACAGAGAAGAGGGAGCTGGGGATAAATCAGCTTGACGTCAGCAGGGTCATGGAGCATTGCTTGGGTCTTCTCTCGCGAGAGAACGCATGTGCTCAGTAGCTGGGCTGTCTCTGTAATTCGTTTGGACTCTGTACTCTGGTGGCAATAACAGATCTAGTTTGGAGGCTCCCGAATAGAAGTAGATGGTTTTTGTTTCTTTTAAAACTCTATGGCAAAATGGGTCATTTATTATTCTAGAGCATGTGTGTGTGTTGGGGGGGGGCAGGTGAGGCGCGCGAGCACGTGCACATGTGTGTGCTTAGTGTTTGGAGAGCATAGGGTCAGAGCTGAAGTTCAGTTGCTGATACCCATCAAAAGAAGGCCATCAAATCAGGTGGGTCAGCCAAAGTCAGGTCATACCTGATAAAGGACCCCAAGGGAAACTGAGGGCCACATCTATTCACATGGAAAGAATGAAGATACAAAAGGGACAAGAGAATTTCTTTAAAAAAATTGTTTAGCACAACGGGTGTGGCTCAGTAGCTGAACATCAACCTATGAGCCAGGAAGTCATGATTAGGGCACATGCCCAGGTTGTGGGCTGGATCCCCAGTGGGGGATGTGCAGGAGGCAGCCGATCAATGATTCTCTCTCATCATTGATGTTTCTCTCTCTCTCCTTCTCCCATACTCTCTAAAATCAATAAAAATATCTACTTAAATTTTTACTTTTATTTTTAACCACGTTTAAAATATTTTTTTATTTTTCAGTTGCAGTTTGCATTCAATATTATTTTGTATTGGTTTCAGGTGTAGTGGTTAGATAATCATATAGTTTACAAAGTATTACCCCCAATATTTCCAGTTTCCACCTGGCACCATCCAGAGTTATTACAATATTATTGACTCTATTTCCTAGGTTGTTCCCAGGGTAAACTGATCTAGGAGGAGGCTGAAGATGTGGCGAGAATACCACCCAGGGCCCAATGAGGAGGTGGAGGGAGAAAGGATTCTTGCTGCTGGCGTTGCTCCTGTTTGCATTTTGCTGCTACCACCCAGGGGACCGAGGGTTTTAACATAAGACAAAACATTAGGAACCATGGCTCTTTCCTTGTGTCTCTTTAGAATCACACATATTTTGCCGTGAATCTGCTTAGGCCAATGTTTGGGTCATGGGGACATTTTAGATGATGTCTAGTGACTTTATAGTACAAACTTTATCTAGCAGTCGCAGCCCTGTTCCTATTCCTTCCTTTCTCATACGGATTTCTCCAGTGAAGGGGCCTGTTTTGAGTTTAGGCCACTCCAGTCCCTGAACGAATTTCAGGAATGTGGACAGGATGTGTCCAAACAGCCTTGGCCCTACATGAACTGGAGGAGAAAGTGTCCACTTTATGGGAATTCAGATGAAGCAGTTCAGTCGCAAAGCCTCCTGGGTTTCTGTGGGCGCTTTCTTCTCAGCGGTCCTTGGGTCCATGATTGGGGAGCATTCCTGGGACTTTGGTTAGTTCTCCTCTCATGTGGACCTGCTTAGGGCAGGCTTCCTTCCGTGCTAGGTCCAGGGGCTTCCCTAAGACCACCCTCATTCTTACATGTCACCTCCAGCGCTGTTGCCAGGAAAAACGCCCTCTGGAGCTTGAAGGGAATGTTTCCTTTGGCAGTTTGTAGGGGGGTGTTGGGGAAGGTCATGGGTCGGTCGGTTGGTACTATTCTCTAGATTGGCCCCTACTTTAACCCATAAGCCCAAGACACACCATTGGTGCTCATTGCCTTTAACAATTATTTAGATTCCAACTATGGATATTTATGTTTTCTATTCAAAAGCATTAAAACACTCTTTGCCAGTTGATCTGATATTGCCTTAGTAACCCCAGAGTTTTTCTCTGGTTCCCTGGAAAGCAAAGCTTGAGGCTAACTTATGGTAAATGTTTTATTGTGCATATGCAAGAGAGGCAATGCCAGGGAAGCAAACTGAGGCAAAAAGGAATGAACTGGACAGGGCAGAAAGAACATCAAACACAGGCAGTGCACGGTCAAGCTGGCCAGTTTCACCAGAACACACAGCTACCTAGGCCAAGCAGATCCTGGAAACCGAGAGCACATTTGCTTCAAGAAATTCACATTTTTGAATGCTTGCCAATACAGCAAAAACCCATCCTTTGCGTGTATTAACTGATTTGCTCTTCACAGTGGCGCTATCCATAGCCCTGTTTCATGGCAGAGGAAGCAGATATACAGAGATGCTTGAAGGTAGTTGAGACAATATTTAAACCCAAGAATCTGGCTGGAGCACCTATAAACTCAACCAGTCCATCATACTGACTTCCAGCACAACGGAGTGTTTTGGTGCGTTAAATATTCCTTGGGTATTTATCAAAGGTGACAGCCGTCATGGTGAGAGGGTTTTGTGAAAGCTTTGATGCAAACCTCCAGTAGATGTCTAAAGTCAGGGTCCTTTATGCATCTACTGGAGGTTTGCATCAGAGATTTTACAAAATGAACATGCGTAGGTATTCAGTCCTGCCGGGAAGGTAGGGCTACATTTTGGCTTAGGCACATATAGCTTGGAAATGTCCCACGGGTGAGTCTTTTCAGCTCTGAGGATTGGAAATGATGTTCAGATCTTTCTACCAAGATCTAAGGTAGGAATCAAGGTGGAACAGATAGCTGAGTCTTCTTTGAAATAGACCAGAGAGGGTTCTCTCTAGCCTGCAGTCCTGTCCTTAATCTTCTTTATGGCAGCAGCCTTTTGGCAATGCTGTGTGTGTGTGTGTGCGTGTGTGCATGCGTGCACTAGTATCTTACTGGCCTCCCTTTGTTTTGCCCACTGCATTGCAGTTCATTTGGACAAATAGATATGCCTTGGATGCCTCAAGAAACATAAATGGGGGATGTCGACTTTGACAGACTGTCACGAAATATTTCTGTTCACATTGGGTTTCATTAATTCTCCTTAAAAATATACATGTATGTGCACACACACAAACTTCCCTGAGACTTGTGTGTGAAGCTAGTTGACTATGTTTCTAATATTTACTAAATGTTATCTGGAGCCAGTGTTCTCTGGTAACAAGTGACAAAAAATGTCTTAAAAGGCATTAGTAATACATTCCTGAACGCTGATGCTGTGCCCAGCTGTTCCTGGAGCACATTTGTTGTCACACAGAGACCATGTAAAACAATGGACTCCATTCTCGAAAGAAAGACAAGTAATGAAGTAATGATTGCGGGTGGTGTGTGTGTGTGTGTGTGTGTGTGTGTGTGTGTGCTTGTGTCCAGCAAGCACATAAAATTTCATAGCTGTTTAAACCCTCCAGAAAAGGATCCTGTATGTAAATCCAGCCACCTGTCTGGTCACTCTTAGCAACTCACCTCTTAAGTCACTAAAACTGAGAACTAGAACCTATCTCGTCATTTTACAGAGGAGGAAGCTGACCCCAGAGAGCAAACTGGTAGTTGGAGGCAGAGATAGGATTCTATTTTATTCTAGGTCTTCTGGCAGCAGCTACTCAGGCCTACATGGTAAATCCGTAGGTGTTTAGGAGAATTCATTGAGGTTTGGGCTCTGTTTCTCTCTCTGGCGAAGAACTATGTTTTAAAGGATAGATTCTTCAATTCTTTGGACCCTGGTTTAATGTATGGTTATATATTCTTGAACAGTCTTGATACTATTCTCTGCAGTTATGAGGAATTGGATCGCTAGGCAAACACAAAGGGAGAAATGTGAATTATAAAACCTATAGGAGAGTGAGCTTGATGCTCGCTCTTGGAAAAATCCTAGAGCTTATAATTAAGCTGATGGTCTGTGAACACATAAGAAATAGACGTGATCACTAGAAGCATCTGCGATTTCCTGAAAGCCAAATAACCTTCGTTCCTTTTTGGACATCTTTATTAGACTGGCAGTGAGTAGGGTGCGTAGGAGATGTAAGGAGTAACACTATAGGAAGGCTTCTGACAGTTTCTCCTGATATCCTCTGGAATGACCTAGAAAATGCAGGCTGTGTGTGGATTTGTGGCTGATAGCAAAATGCTCTTCAAAAGAGAGCCGATTTCCAAAATGATATATAAGGGGGCGGGGGAGCTCTCCAATCCGACACTTAAAGGATGTTTGCCTGTCCCTGTCATGTCCAAGTATTTATCAATGATGCAGATGAAACATTGACTATGTGCTTATCGAATTTGTGATGACATGAAGCAGGGGTCAGAGGATATGACAAATGATATAAACAACTCTCAAAAAGATCTTGACGTCGGAAATGATGAGTTGAAACTAACTAGATAAATTTAACAAGGATAATACTAGAAGTTTGGTTTTTAGGGTTGAAAGATAGTTTGATTTCACAAATAGAGGGTGGGGAGGAATTGACTTAAATGTAGTTTATATAAGAAATATCTGAATGTAGATTTTATTAGGCCATATATATTATATATAAATATATATTTTTTGTTATATGTTTTAATATATATGTAAATATGTGTATTTTATTACATATTTTTATTTATTATGTATTATATTTACATATGTATGTAAATACATATGTATTTTATTATATATATTTTAATAGATATGTAAATATGCATGCAAATACACATGCATTTTATTATATATATATATATATATATTTTATCTACCATGCAGGTTATCTATATAATAAAAGGGTAATATGCTAATTAGGGCAGATGTCTTCTGAATATCCATCTGGACGTCCATCCAGACAAAGCCACAGCAGCTGCGAGGGCCTAGGGCTATTGCCACGGGGGCACCCAGAGAGGGAGGAGCAGGCCGGTATGGTACTGCCATTCCAGTACTGCAGCCCCTTTTGCAGAGGCATTAAGAAGGCAGTGCCACACCCACTTCTGCAAAGATGGCACAGGACAGGCCATGGCGTGACCCAGTCCCAGTGCTGCCCCTTTTGCAGAGGCAGCCACAGAGACAGCAGCGCAGCCCGGTCAAGGTGCCATGCCTCCACAGAGGCTGGATTGGGTGCAACCTGCTGTGTTTCAATGTCCCATAGCCCCTCCCCTTGCCAGCCTGGCCCCAGATCACCCCCCATCCATCTGTGGGCACTGGGCAGGGCTATCACTAAGAAGTGAGGGCTGAGGGCTGGTAGCTGTGGAGGCCAGCAGTGGCAGCAGCAGCGGGGTGATGGGGGCAGCGCCTCCCCTGATCAGCCCAGTTGCCTCCCACAGAGGAGGACATCCCCAGGGGCTCCTGGACTTTGAGGGGGGCAGGCCAGGTTGAGGGACGTCTTCCCACCCCAGTGCACAAATTTTCGTGCACCAGGCCTCTAGTTTATGTATAAATACTGTGCATGGCCTATCTTCAGGGCCTAGTGAGAGGTCCCCAGTCCTCAGAGTACTGTGGTCAGTTCTGGGCCCCATGCTTGCTTAGGAGAGACACTGGCAAGTAGAGAATGGAGATCAGATCCCTTCGAGAATGTCTGGACATCTTGTCAACAGGAGATTGGCTAAGAAAGTTGGCAATGCATTAGGAAGAGAACATGTTGGGAAGTAAGGACAGCTGGCTTTAGATGTTTGAAAAGGTCTCCTGAAGAAGATGAACTGGATTATTCCACTGTAGTCCAGAGGTCAGAGCTGGGGCCTATGAATGGTGTGATGGGGGAGAGGGTATTGACTCAATGCACAGAAGATTAAAACAATGATTGGCAGGAGCTGAATACGGCAGACTTACAACTAGCCAGCCCCTGAGTGCAGAAAGGTTACCAGCAGAGGTTAGGTGCCCACCAGAGGACCAGGATGCTGCTGAGAAGGTTCTAGCACAGAACATGTGGGTGGGCCGGGGGATCTCCATGACCACCTCCGACTCTCGGGTTGCATCTGTCCTCTGGATCAGGGCACGCTTCCCGACCACTAAATGGTGCTTGGTCCAAATTATAGAAGCCCCTGTTTATATTGTCCTCCAGCCACTGCCCCTGATAAGATCAAGGAAAGGGAAATACACAGCTTGCCAGAGGATTGGAGTTATCAGAAAGTTCTGTCTGTTCCGGGGCTGGCGCTCTGAGCCTTACAGAGAGCAGCTGCCCCTCCAGACGGCCCAGATGCCGGAGCAGATTCCTCGACTTCAAATGGGAAGGAAAACAGCCACTCCTTTGAAGTGCATGTATCAAAGCTTTAATAAGAGCTAATAAAACTATTATGTTCAGTGCACATCTCCTGAGAGTATGAAGTCAAAGCCTCCCTGAGGAAAGAAACTGTTATAGAACTATGCTTAGGGTTTTATTTTTGTTCCAAAATCAATCCTTAATTAAAAGGCCACAATAGTTATTTTGGATTAATTATAGAATATTAATTGAACCTTAATTGAGCTGTTCAGATAATTTTTTTAGTAATGAAGATGTTGGGTAGTGGCTAAAAACCGAACCCAGGACAGAGCCCCCTGAGTGAGCCACCTGGGTGAGGACAGGTGCAGGGGACAGGTAGCTGTGTGTGCTGGGCCTTTGGGAGTCCACGCTGTCCCAAAGCTGCTGACAGTGGCAACAGTGAATTGTTTCACCTGGGAAGGGTTAAAAATTCCAGAAGGCTCTTACACAGATAAGGGCAGGCCACTGGGTGCCCTGGGTACACTGACCACTTGTCTTAGGAACAAAGGGCTGCCTGGGGGTGTGGAGAGTAGAGGGCGAGGAACGTAGCATTCATATCCAGAAACGGGGACAATCAGACGAGTACCAGGAGAGGTTGTGTGGAAGGAGGGGAAGCCCAGGAAAACTGACAGCTTATGTGCCAGGAGCCAAGTTATGACGTGGGTATTATTATTTTAAGTTCACGGTGGAAGAGCTCAAAGAAAAAAATTACCTCCAAGGGTTGCTCAAGGTTACGCACATTTTCAATGGCAGTGCTGGGATTTGAACTCCAGCCAGGCTGCGAGAGTCTCGTTACACCTCACAGACTCTAAGGGTACACGTGTCCAGACCACGAAGTGTGGTCAACGGGATTCTTTCCAGTTTGGGGCATATGCACTCACCTGTGAAGATGTCTCAAACACCAGGCTGCCATCTGCCATTTCTGGTTCCCCGAGGAGAGGAGGGGGAGTCGTGTACAGCCAGGCAAAGAGGGGTTAAAGCCAGAGAGCAGCAGGGAGGGCGAGCTCTCTGTGGCAGGAGAAAGCACTCACAGACAGGCAGCCCACAGCTCTGGAGGAGGTGCAGGCAGAAGGGCAGTGCGGGGAGTGCATGGCGAGGGGGACCAGAATCTGAAAGCCATCTGGACGGATGGAGTCAGGGAGGGCCCCTCCATGGTCTGAACCACTCGACCAGTCCCTCACAGAGACACAGAGACCCCTCCCCCTGACACACCAGGCTTCCTGGCCAGCCACTTTCCTGGGTCCAGGAAGCTGAGAGGAGGAGGAAGAGGAAAGTGTGGGGAAGACAGAGCTGAATGGGTGGCTGTGAGCTAGCAAGGGGACACACAATGAACCCTAGTCTTTCCGTAAATGAGAAAAGCCACTCTCCATTCTATTCTTAATTCATGGGGAAATGTTGTGCTTATCACACTCGCCTGCTTTCTGTGACTCAGAATTTCAATATTGCTGTGTCCTTGGGATCAAACAGAAAGGCCGGTAGTGCTCTTGCACAGTAATTGCAGACCCCACCATCGGGGCAGAGGGAGACAAGGTTTCAAGGAGATAATCCCAGGGAGCTCGAGCCCTCAGGAGTCCACCTTCTTGCGCTTGGCCAGGATTGCAGCTACCACCCCAGGCGGGGAAGCCCCAGGGTCTGGGCAGGGGCCTCAGAGCCTGCAGTCTTAGCACCCTCCCTGCCGCTGTCTGGAGCATGTCTTGAGGAGTAAGTTGTCAGGCAAGGTGCAGAAAGGGAGCCTGTGGTCTGAGATCTCACCGTGTTCGGCTGGGAAGTTTTTCTGTTTGATCAAAAGTTTTTCTGTTGTGCTCAGGAGAAAGGTGCAAACTAGGTTGTGAACCCCCTCTTTATGCCAACACCTCTTTCAGGCGTCCTGAGCTCTCCAGGGGCCTGCAGGGAGGGGGGATGCAGATCTTGAGGGTGTGTTTCCAAGTTGGGTCAGGCTTTTGCAACCTATGGTGCTTCCATGTGTTCCATAGCCTGTCCAGAGGGCTGACTCCTGTGTGGTTGCTGGGGAAGCAGGAACAACTGTGCACATCTGTCTCCTGGGTTATTCTTTGTGCTCAGCTGCCTGCTGGTCAGACACAGATTCCTCTCGAGCCGATCCCCTGGTCCGAGTGAGTGCCCTATCCCTTTCTGTGAAGGCTTCCAAGCAGCTCCAGCGCTGGCAGATGGGCTGTGAGTTGTGGGCCCGTCTGCCCAGGTGGAACCGTTTCTGGGCTCATTTGGCGCAAAGGCTCAACCTGCAGTGCTGTCCTTGCTTTTCAAGCCTCTTGGAAGGGAGGGAGGGATACCACAGGGCCTTCCTCCCTCGACTCTGCCCTCACCGCATAATGCCAGGTCATGAGATTGCCTCCTCAGCCTCATGTAACTGTCTGTCTTCTCTCACTGTCTCAGTCAGACCCTTCTCAGCAGCGGGCTTCTGTGTTCTGTAAACGTGACGCATTCTGCCAAGAAGAAACGCCTGTCTGCTTTCCCGGCACCTAAAGACTTCTTGGCTGATGCTCCTCCAGGTTGGGCAGATCAGGACAATCAGCCTGCAGGAGATGAATGCGCCGGGTAGTCACCCCGCAATCACCCCACCACCTGTTGGGGGTCCCCCAGCCTTGACTTTGTTATGAGGTGGGAAGCTACTCTGTACTCAGCGTAGCATCCAAAGTACCTGGGAAAGGTCTTTTAGAGGAGATTATGAGGTGGGCTTTGAAGAATAAGTAGGATTCACTACTACAGAAATTCAAAATTCTAGGTTTAGAAGACCAAGAATGGTAAGGTGACCAGATTTGAACATTGGTAAAGCGGGACACCATTGACCGCTTGGCCACCGAAAACCATATATCCCCTTCCCGTTCTCCCGCTGTTCCGTAGCTTGTCGTGCATTCTTTCCAAAAATCGGGACTTTTTTAAAACGCCGCAGGTCGCGGGACAAATTGTTAAAAATTGGGACTGTCCCGCCAAAAACGGGACATCTGGTCACCTTAAGAATGGGGAGTGATGGATTTTGGAAGCACAAGGTTGGCTCGAGGCATTCATCTGAAAGCACCAAGGGAAACCAGAATACCCTAACGCGCATATTTCTCAGGAATATGCCGTTCTTCTGCGTTCACAATGGCAGCCTTCCAATGGGTGGTGACTTCCCTGATTTCCAAGCAGCGCTTTCCAAATCCTTCTACCAAGCTCCCTATTACAAAGGCCTAACTAATCAGTTTCACAAAGAAAGGGCCCTCTCTCTGTTTGCTTCCAGATCAGACATTGGTCCTGGATCTGTTCATGTCTGCCCTCTCTCAGAGGAGACTATTTCGGTCTTCTGAGAAGTATGTTTTCAGCTCCAAACTCCAGAGCTGCCCCAGAAACCACTCGATGCGAGCAGGAAAATAAATGTGAATATCACCAGCTCAGCAGTTCAACTCAGCTGCAGACGATCCCATTATGTCAATCACCATCAGCAGTTCGCCGTAACTGGCGGGCTGTCATCCTCCTGGAGATTAATTGCTGGGAACCTGTTGTATGTATTAATAGATCATTTATTCACATTGATCTTTCACTCATTGATCTTCAATCTCTGGACATGGCCAGGTACCTATCATTCTTGTGATCTGACTTCTGGGGCCAATCTTTACTCTAAAAGACCCCCCTGGGACTTCTTAGTAAGCATAGTAGCCCCATGGAGGCTTCAGGGCCACTCACACAGCTGCAGTCAATCTCTTTGCATCTCCAGAGAGCTAAGGTTCGCTGCTGACACCAACCCTCCCACAATTTGATTTTTAATCTCTTAAGTTCCAAATCTGCAATCAAAGCACTACCGTCAGGCTGTGATCGGAATCCTTCCTTGAGTGTCTTTAGCACCTTGCCCCTTAGTAACTTGAGCTTCTTGTTCATTCATCCTCCTGCCTTCCCTGTGCCAGCTCTCATCATTGGACCAGATAGAGAACCTGAGGTCACCTTAATCCTTCAGTTGGGCAGCTCTTGTCCATCTGTCATGGGCTGCATTGTGCTCCCCCAAATTCACATGTTGGTGTCCTAACCCAGTGCCTTAGAATCGTGAGGGAATTTGGAGATAGGGTCTGTAAGGAGATAATTTTGGTAAAATGAGGTCATATGGGTGGGCCTTAATCCAACATGACTGGTGCTCTTACAAGAAGAGGAGATGAGGATATAGACATGTGTACACATGGAAGAAAGACCACATGAGGACCAGTGAGGAGGCAGTTGTCTGCAAGCCAAGGAGAGAGGTTTCTGAATGAAACCAATCCTACCGACACCTTACCTAGGCCTTCCAGTTCCAGAACTATAAAGAAATACGTTTCTGTTGTTCAAGCCCCCCCCCCCCCCGCCCCCTCCACAGTCTGTGGTACTTTGTGATGGCAGCCCTAGCAGAGTAATAACCCATCTTTCATGTCTCAGCATAAATGTCATCTTTTCTGAGACAATTTCCCTAACTCCTAGGTTAGTTTAGGTCATGCTACTGTCTGCTCCTATTTCTCTGTCTTTTCACTGCCCTAACATTCATTAGCCTACATTATAATTACTTACTTAATTATTCATTTTTTTGGAGTCTAATAGTCTAGAGACAAGTCTATCTTGTTCACTGCTTTGTTAGATATGGAAAATAACTCTAACTTCTTAATAGATAAACCTCCAAATCTCAGGTATTTAGCACAATGAGCGTCTATTTCTCATTCATATGACAATTCAACGTGGACCTAGAATTCAAGGACTCATCTGCAACTATGGCTACATTTTCCTCTTGATCCAACTTGAGCTGGTGGATGTAGGTTGAGAAAGTAGTCATTGGTGGGAGTTTTCTATGAGTGAGACCTGAAAGCAGAGCACCTCGCTGCTGGTCACATTCCAAGGGCCAGAATTCAAGTCACATGGCCTCACCTAACTACAAGGGAGGCTGGGATATGTAGTCCAGTAGTATGCCTAGGAAGAAAAGGAGAATGTGGATATTGGTGAACACCAGCAATTTATGCCCAAACTGCTATATCTTTAGCATTAATCATACTGCCTGACTCACAGTAGATGCTTAATAAACATTTTAATTAATTAACCTCCACAGGTCATGCACCTAGCTTCAGTTGGAACTGGGGTAGAATGGTCTAGAATCATAGACCCTATTTTTGTATTTGAAGGCCTTTAAGTAAGATTGCCTCCTTTGTGGACGTTTGAAAGATGAAATCTGCCAATCTCAAAAATCCCCTCAAAAGAAACAATTCCAACAAAGAATTCATTATATTTCCAGTATCTTAACAAAAACAGTCAGGTCAGTATGTTTTTTTTTTTTTTTTTTGCCATCTTGCTACATTATTTGATTCTAAATTATTAGATTCTACTTTCCTGGAGAGCAACACATTAACCATCTGGTAGCCCAGCCTTAAGCCCAGTGCCTGGCACATCTTCAACATCCTTTCAGCTAGCATTTATTGAGCATTTACTATATGCTGTGCTAAGTGCTGTACATCTATTAGCTCATTAAACTGTCCCATGCAGGAGCAACAATGACTGTCTGGTTTTTATGTATTAAAACCCATTGCTCAGAGAGAGCTTAAGATAACTTTCCAAGTGTCGCCGGATTATTTAGTCAAAGTAAGATGCAAAGTCAAGCACATAGGATTTCAAAGCTCATGGTCATAACCTCTATTTCAAGCTGTGTTTCCTGTGTAAGCCCAATACATTAAATGGAAAGTGGCCATGGGCATCAGAGCCTCGTTCACTGATCTTGTGAGGGAACAAAGGCTGTACTGCCTGGCCAGGTCCTCATTTTCAAGAGTGTCTATCTCTTCAGTTCCTTGAGATCAGGAAATGGGTTGCCTTTGTACCTCACAGACCACCTAGCACAGAATCCTCAGCAATAGACCCTCAATGTCTGCCTCTATTCCCTATAAGGTTAGTGAACCGGGACCTAAGGGAAGAAGAAGGTAACCAACTTGCCTTTACCAACTTGCCTTTACTGCTCAGTACCCTTCCTCATCATTCACTCACATACAGCCTTCACCCTCTGCTCAGCAACTCCACCTCCACCCAAGGGCCCTTCTTAGAAACCTTTCTTTCTCTTTCAATATGTAATGGGAACAGTTGGTGGGTCTTAGTTTTTTGGGAAATAAAGGGCCCTTTTCTTCCGTCTCTGAGGTTGAAGGTGGAGCCAGAGGTTGCTGATAAAATTCCATCTTGAGGATCAGATGGAAAGGAAGAAGAGTCCTGGTTAGTCAAGCCCACTCAGGAAACAAGACATACATTTCTTTCTCTCTAGTCTCCACTCCCTGCCATTCTTCTGAACCCAGTTGCATCAGAGTCCTGGGTCCCTATTCTTCCAGGCTGTGGAGCGCAGAGTAGCAGTGCTCAGATTCCAGTCCCGCTGGTACAGCTCCTGGGAAGCAGAGGCAGGAGCCTGTCCTGATCCTTTCTCAAATCCACCCGGTAGGCTGTTTCGGAATGAAAAATTCATTTGGATGCATGCAAACTTCCCTTAGTTTATTGTTTTAATTTTTTGTATCTCCCAGAATGACATTTTGCCCAGGACATTTTTGTCAGTGGGCTTTTCTGGCATTAAAAGGAAGTAAATAAAATAATGTTCTTTTTTCATGCGCTTGGCACAAATGAAGAACCCCTCTTGTGTTAGCACTTGGTTGAATTATTTCTGCCTACTGGCGTTCCTGTCCCTCTAGTGAGAAGGGCTGCACATATCCAGCAAGCTCTCTTGTCTAAGAGACGCACATGGCTTTCTCTTCTCCTTCAGGTGGATGGGATATAACATAATAATGGGGGAGTTTCAGACCATGTGGTTGAGATGATGATGGTGATGATGATGATGATGATGATGACTGGTGGAGTGAGAAGGAGAATTTTTTTTTTATCTTTATTGTTCAGATTATTACAGTTGTTCCTCTTTTTTCCTCCATATAGCTCCCCTCCTTCCATTTCCCACCCCAACTTCTGTCCTTGCCCCCCCCCCCACTGTCCTCATCCATAGGTGTACAATTATTGTCCAGTCTGAGAAGGAGAATTTTTAATACCTATAAAGGAAACCTAAATTGGCCCCTAGTGACTCACTGTACAAGGAGAGCTGGCCACCATCATCCTCAGGAAAGTTTTTAATGCTACATGAATTCAAGTTTTGCAGCTCGGCTCCTGCAACTGGCAGGAGCCTCTTGGGGATAGCAAGCACAGAGTGGGCTGAAGAGAGACATTCTCCAGTCACCCCCAAGTTCATTTCCACTTCAGACTGAGGGCCGGGGGGCAGCTCCATCTCTTCTAATTTGGTATGAATTGAGGCCATCCAATCTGGGGGAGCAGCATTCCAGGCCTTTTTCTTGTTGATGTCAAAAGGCTGAATGTGGACTTCGGGGAGGCTAGAGGGCTGTCTCGCCTGCTAACACTGATTTTATGATATGCTAAACACAACATTCAATAGCTATTACTTCCACTGTCACGGAAACAACTTGAGCCATCCATCTTCCTCCTCAGACTGTATTACATTTCACCATATAAATGACAACGCATTATAATATCTTTTATTATAATATTACTTATTTATTGCCCAAGGTTCTCCAGCATTAATGCTGAGGGCTTTCATCCTTTATCTGCCTTTTGGTTTGTTTGTTATGAATGTCACATTTTATTTATCTCGATGGGCGCTGTTCAGAATTTGTGGAGGGACTCCTCTGATTTACTTCTTATGTAAACCTGGGCTTTTATCTCATTAGATTGCTCAGCAGGCTAGGAAGACGGGATGGTCGAGGCATTCTGCTCTCTTGCTTTGTCAAAGGATCCAAAGGGGACAGGACTTAGGATGATGACGCTTGGGAGAGCTGTGAGCTCACCTGTGCAGGTGCCCCCTCTGTAGGTAGGTTTGCAGCCTTGACCTTCCCAAGTCAGCAGATCTCTGCAGAAGAAGCTCCCCGAAATCGTTTTTGGTAACTTGTTCTGAAGCTGAACAGCCTTCCAGTCTAAGAAGCTCCCCTCTCCCCCAACTCAACCTACTTCCTTAAATTCAGTAAAAAAAAAAAAAAAGTGACATTCTACTCTCTTATTTCTCTAACGAGGGTACTTGAGATTCCAATGTAGTGAACACTTTAAATGGCATATACACTGGGAGGCAGTTACTTGCCTTACAAAAGGGGAAGAAGAAAACATGCTTCCTTGAAGAAGGGCCTCTAGTTCTCTTAAGTAACTGTGTATACATCATTAATGACTAGACAGAAAGTGTTCTTTCCCAGTTGGGGGTCAGCAGCGGTGCAGGCAGAGAAGATAGAATTAAAGTGCCAGCAAACGAATGTTTACTGAAAGTCTGAGAGAATTGCTGATACAGTCCTCGTAAAAGCTAGAGATGTTTTGCATTGATACACTGCTATAGAAATGTCAGTTCACAAGAAATGTGTTTCAATTGTACTTGAGAGTGAATCTGTACCCTGCATTTCTACGGGAATCTCTCCAGCACCTACAATCCAATGGAGACTGAGCCTGGGTTCAAGATTGACCTTGAACAAATGGCTTAGTGAGGAATAGAGGAGTTGTTGCTGACCTTTATCTACTTCTCTGTTAATGCTCTTTTTTATTGTAAAGTAAGACCTGTCCTAACCCATCTTTCCTCACCTGGCACCCAGTGCTGGACTAACCCCAGCTTTTATGACCTATTCCATATATCTCAGTTTTTCTGGATAAAAACCTGAGATTCTAGCCTGGCTGGCATGGCTCAGTGGTTGAGCATTGGCCTATGAACCCCCGTTCAATTCCTGGTCAGGGCACATGCCTGGGTTGCAAGCTCAATCCCCAGTTTGGGGCATGCAGAAGGCAGCTGATCAATGATTCTCTTTCATCATTGATGTTTCCATCTCTCTCTCCTCTCCCTTCCTCTCTGAAATCAATAAACACACACACACACACACACACACACACACACACAGAAATTCTAATGACCTATAAAAGCCAGACTATAAAATCCTTACCAAGTTGCTTTATATTTTAATAGACTACTGGCAAACAATATTCTATTATGGTGGACATCCAGACATCAAAGAGATACTTTGATCTGGGAGATAATTTGGACTAGGCTGGAGGCAAAGTGGACTCATAGGGAAGTACCTCAAATTACTCCAGGTAAGGGACTCAAAGCCTTCTGTCCAAGAGACATCCTGAAACCCATCTTTCCTCAGCAACTTTCAAGCACAGGGCCAAGGCAACAGCATAACACCTTGACCACGCAGAGTGGTCCAATTGACATCCACACAAAACAAGACTCCATGTTCTTTCAGATATTTTCCCTAAAACCAGGGGTGAGATGAAAGGCTTGTATCTGAGAGGAAAAATGCCTTCAAAGGGTGACATCTGCCATTCTTGCACCCATACTTGCCCACCATCTTCAAAACAAGATAAAATGGTGCAGCTGAGAAGCCCTGCCTGACCATATGGGATTTCAAAGTAACACTTCCACAGATAGGGATGGAGTGGGGCAGGGGGAGGGAGAAGGGGGAGTATGGAGGAGTGGTTAGAGGGTGGCTTGGCTGGTTGGTAAGGGCTTGGGTATTGTTGGAGATCTATTGTCAGAGTCCTGCATTCTCCCTTGAGCTCTTTAGCTAGAAGCCAGTCTCTGGGAACTCTGAATTATTCACTAGGCAGAGAGACTCTGCCTAAAGCAGTGCAGACTGGTTTCTAAAATGCAAGTATACACTGGAAAAGCTGAAAACTGGAGGTTGAGACTTTACCTTTCATTAGACTGTACTATATCCTGTACTATATCCCATCCTTCAGTGCTATTTTCATCCCCCCTCCCCCCACAATCTCCCACATAAAGATGGTGAGTTGAGAACCGGGGTTCTATACCCACCCAAATGAAGTTTCCTTGAATTTCCTCCTTCCCCCCACTTTTCCAATAATCCAGCTGCTATGCTTTCTCCTCCTGCCCATAATACTAAGTTCAGTTGGGTTGGATAGATTTGTTACTCAGACCAGCTGAGTTCCCTTTTCAATCCAGGAGGAAGGAGCACAGATCTACTTATCTTGACCCTGATGGGGCTTCAGCAACTCCTGCAGTGGTTGTGGCCCTGAGGTGTGAGCTCCTTGCTGCTGCAGTGGTTTTATTCATGGGCTGAGTTCAGAATGTCAGAGAAAGAGTGCAGTGCTGAGCACTGATCATTATTTTAATACATTATGTAAGTCAAAAATCATTATTTATAGGCTTTTGAAGTGGTGCAACAACTCTATTTGCATATTGTTTTCTATGGATATAAAAACCCATACCCGAGTCCTGTGAAGCTATTGGTAAGCTCTGTGGGGCTGGAGAGACAGATGCTCCTAAATGCCTTCTCCTCTAGTATTAATCTACCACATAACAGTCCACCTGCTCTTTTGAATTTTTTGACCACACCAGTTATTTACCCGTTACTTATTTGATGTGCTTCAGAGTGATGTGAAATTGACCTCTTCAATAACATGCAATTGACAACATCTAGAGGAATGAGGTTGACAGGGTCTGGGGGAGATGATCACCAATCAACTTTCCCCTCTCAGTGTGGTGGTTCTCAGCAAACCATTTTAGTTGCAGGGCCCGAGGAAGAGAATAAATAGGATGCTGTCTCTTCTACGATGCAAAGAACGTTAGATTTCAGCCTTCTCCCATGCCAAGTACCTGCTTTGCCCTAAGGAACTGACTCGGGCTGGGATTTGTTGATGTCTACATCTCCCTTATCCACCACAGATTCAGTTAGTAGCTTTCAAAATTTTTTGGCTGGATTATTGCAAGAGCCATGACTGCACTCCACCCCTGCCCCTTGTCCTGTGCTTCGGTGGTCCATTCTCCATAATGTAGGCACAGTGACTGTTAGAAAATGTGAGTCTAGGTCCTTGGTCGTGATCCTCCTGATAAGCTGGCACTCTAGCTCTCAGAGCCAGTGAGCTATGCCACCATTAACTCCACTTAGGGAGAGGTCGGATACAGACCCATCCCAGCTTCCCGAGCAATGCAGGGACCAGAAGTAAGATGAAAGGCCTCGGAGAAGATAATATGGTCCATATAACGCACACTTCTCCCTGTGCACATTTGCATCTTTCACAAAATCTCAGAGTTGGTTTCTTTTCATTGTACTACCAAGAATAAGACTTTAATTTTTTTTCTACCTTGGAATTGGTACTTAAGAAAGGGTGAGGGCAAGGGGACGACTTCATGCCCTATTGGCAGGAAGTGGCATTTGGTAGTTGATTTAAAGAGAAGTTAAGAAAACACACAACTGTAACTGATAAGCAAAATGCTGCACGTTTGGGGCCTGCAAATGGCAGGACGAAGAGTGTTTTACACAGACAGAGCCCACAGTACATCATGCTTCCATGGGTCCATGCACTGTACCTCGCTGCTTCTATGGCCCCACACAAAGCAAAGCACCGATGGAGAGCCAGCGACACAAAACAACGCCAGTGACTCCTAACCGTGACCCTGAATCAGTGTTTGCAGTCCTCGGGTTGTTAAGGCAGGATGTGTATAATTTGTTCAAAAAAATACTATGATTAGTTGTCGCAAATGCTTAGCATTCAAAGGGTTAAATCCCAGTGTTTCTAGCAAATTTGTTTCTGTAGAACAGCCCTTTCTCTGATAGTGCTGGATCGATGAGGTGCACTGTATTGTTTATCAATAGAAATAATTTGCAATATGGGCATGTTTGTGTTGTTCCTATGCATACTCTTTAGTATGCAATAATGTATGTGAGAGCGTTTTTTGGAACACTGAAGCACATTATGGGTGTTTTCATCACCACACTCTGTGAGAGTCCTGAAGGACACGGGTACTCACTAGACTTTCCTAGGGATCCGCATCCTGCTCCTCTGGGGAACTTACTAGAAGTGTAGAAATCCAGGGCCCATGCTCAGATATTCTGACTTCATGGGTCTGGGGTGGAACCCAGAAACCTGCATATTAAAAGAAGGTGGTCCCCCCGCCACTGACTCTAACACGGGTAGTCCAGAGTCCACCTTTTAAACAGTCTTTTTCTAAGCTTCCCTGGGAGCCTCCAGCTGCCCTTTTTCACAAGGACCTGAGAAGAAATCCCCCCTTTTACTACGTCTAAAGCCAGAACCCAGGCCCGCGTCATTGAACAGGCTGGAAGTCAGAAGAGAGGATCTGGTGAGGAGACAAAGTTGGAAGGGAAAAATCAAGACTTCCCAAGTCAAGTTTTAGATGGTGGTATAATTAGAATTACGATTCATTATTTATGTGGCAGATGCCGTTCACGGGATGCTTGATGACTATGTTAACAGGCAGTGTCTTTGCTGAAAGGAATGTGACGTGGGTCTATCCTTCTCTCCTGCCACGGTCCCTCTTCCACTGAGCCGCAGCCAGTTCTGATAAACCCCTTGGGTTTGTACCTTGAAGGAGTTTGTGACAGAGAAGCGATGACAAAATCAGGAGTTTTGATTTAGAAACTGGTGATCATCTTTCCATACTGTGCCTGTTGGATAACAGCTATGGGTGCTGTTATCACTCACTACCCTCTATGTATTGGACATTTGTCTCAGATGACTAAGGTGACCAGATTTTAACATTGGTAAAGCGGGACACCTTTGATCGCTTGGCCGCCAAAAACCGTATATTCCCTTCCCGTTCTCCCGCCGTTCCCTAGCTTGTCATGCATTCTTTCCAAAAATCGGGACTTTTTTAAAACGCCGCGGGATGCGGGACGAATTGTTAAAAATCAGGACTGTCCCGCCAAAAGCAGGACGTCTAGTCACCTTACAGATGACTGCATGAAATTCTCATAACAGTTTTATACGTAGATAGTATCTCTTGAAAGATGAAGAAGCTCAGGTTCATAGAGATTAAGTGACCAGTTCATGGCAACACAGCCAACAAACAGTGGAATCAGGTGACCTTGAGTAAAACTCCTACGGTCTTTCCGTGGCTTGTCGGATATCACAGCCCTCACAGGGTAGAGTGTGCCAAGGCTCTTCTGTCTTGGTAGCTCATCCGGGTCCGTTTCCTTGAGTAGGGTCACTCTTAACGTGAAGGTTTCTAAGAGCAAAAAGCACTTGGGACACGTTTACCTTGCTCTGAGGAGAAACTATACTAGCTCCACCATTGCCCCAACTCTGACAAGTTATATTTTTCATTTCTTCACCTGTGTGCCGCGCCAGCACAGCCAGGTTTGGTGAGCCTGAGAGGGGGCAGTGAAGCACTGAGAAAAGACAAGAGAAAAAACTGGATCTGGGTGGGATGCTGTCCTCTCTGATGGAGAGCCAGTGACAGCCCCGCCGCCTGCAAGCCGAGTCTTTATTTTATAGTCTCCACCAGGCAAAGGGAGGGCGTGGCCAAGATGTTGACAACCTTCTGTGGGTTTGGAATCTACTCAATTACATGCATCTGATCAAGCTTTGTTTACTTGCTGGGGCTCCTCCTGCAGCCCATATCACTCAGCCACCTGGGGCTACAGGTTCAGACCAAGGTCAAGCTTGTAACTACAGCCTTTGGCTATCATTGTGCTGGGACTTGCACGTGGCTTTGCCCTGAAAGGATCATGCCCTCTCATTAGTCCCAGGCTTGAACCTGTCCAAACACTGTAGCCCCTCTCCACACACCTGGAGATAGTCTTTGAAGACGTCAAGACCTATCGTGTGAGGTTGGTATGTTCTAGGAGAAAAGAGAAGCACGGAGTGAAGCATAGTTGGTTAAAACAAGGGGTAGGTGGACTTGAAACATCCATGCTCTTCAGGAGCAGTGACGTCCTGATTTACTGAAATAAAAGTCCTCATGGCCAGTGTCCTCTAACCACCTGACTCTAATGGGGTTACAATAGCTGGGGTAAAGCATTTTATATGGAACCAGGCTTACATTATCCTACTCTTTAGAGATCTTGCTTGCAATGCTGTTCAAATCCTTTAATCCATAAATAGGATTCTAGACAGCACTGGGCTGCCTTCCAAAACTGTAATCTTCCAGTATATGAATTATTACCAAAAGATTAGGGTGTTTCTAGTAATAACATTTCAAATAAATCAGCTTTCATGGAGGAACAACAAACTAATATTGGAAATAACAATATAAAGACATTTATATAGCCACTTGCTAGAATCACTTCCTTAACTGGGGGCTTCTTTCCTCATTTACATTTATTCTGTTTGAAAAGTCTTTTTGCATTTATCATCAGCTTCTGGCTTTGGCCTTAATGCGTGCCACAGATTCCCAAGTCTTGGGCCTCCCAGGTCCCTTCTTTGAAGCCTGTGAAAGCTCTAGGTCTCTTACCCAGGCCTGGGCAGAGGTGTGGACTATTGTCTGCAGAAGCTTCAGGCCCCTTTGGCCTTTCTCTTGGGTTCTGAGCAAGTGTGTAGGAGAAAAGTATAAGTAAATTTCAGGCTGGAAAATACTCTTTTGGGGCTTCGTATCAAAGGTCATGGATGTGACTGTGGGGTTGAAGAGAAGATCCGTTTCCTGGCCTTGGCGATTGAGACTTTTTGGTGCTACCGAGCCCTCTGCTGAGATACAAATTCACCCTACATGCATGCACCATGGGGATGATCACAAGGCTGTGTAATGTCAGGTAATAGGATTTACTTTATGGATGAGTTCAGTCTTGGGAAAATTCCTGTACCCCTTTGTTCCTTCATTAAGTTGGGTCACCAGTGGTACATTCGACACACATTTTGACTATTATTTGAAACCATTTGAGTTCATGTAAGGTGGCTGACGGAGAGGAAGGAGGCTCCCTCTCTCAGCCACAGAAGGCTGTTTTCAGAAATGCCTCCAAGCTAAAAGCAGGGAACCTGGTTCCATTCCCTTTTCTGTGGCTAACCTGCAGGGACCTTGATTGAACCCTCACACTTCCGGATCCCCATTCCATCTTCTAGTAGAAAAAGACAATGTTTCTGGCTCCTCCTTAACTTGTAGGGTGAGCAAGTAGTAAAGCCAATATGCTTATATATGAGATCACATTCTAAGGAGACATTTAATGCCATAGGATTTTAATGCTACAAGAGGTTACCTAGGAAGGGAGGGGAATTAACATTCATAACCACCCATGTTCAAAGCTTTGTGTGCTTCACCATATTTAATCCTAACGACCCTATTGGTGAGGTGGAGTTAAGCCAACTTTACAGAAGTGGAAGATGAGGCTCTGAGAGTTACTCTTTGGTAATTTACCCCAGGGCACACAGCTAAAATGTGACAGAGGCAGAACTCCAGTTGAGATCTATACAACTGACTCCAAAGCTGTTGTCTTCTCATTGTGCCATGTTTTTACCATATGTAATTCTCATTGGATAGATGACAGAGCTGGGGATCAAGAGATGTTAAATCACTCATTCATGGACTTGGCCGATTAGTGAAAAATTCAAGACCAGAACCCCATTTTTTTTTTCTGATTGCTATCCCTGAGCCACCTCTGCCTCCAAATTGGTATAATTCACCTAACTTAATTCCCTATCTTTGGTCATTATTTCAAAGAAGTTTTGTTTTTATTTGGATCGATTTTCAACAGACAGAGGCTCCTAACATTTTAGCTCTCAGATTCCCGATTTTTGTGTGTGAAAAGGTTGGAAGAGTTGATTTCTTTGGTGTCTTCTAGCTCAAAAATTCTATTATTTCTATGACCCTCCATTCCCCATAGTAGTTAATGATCTGTAAAGAAACACTTAAATGCACAGGTTTACTACCTTCTTGCTCTGCAAGCTAGAGGGAGGTCAGCTATTATTTCTCTGCTTGAAAAGGGAGATCTGAGACCCACATTGCTTGAACATCTAACTCAAGGACACAGCTGATCAGAGGCCGAGCCATGCCTGGAATGTTTGTGGGAGATCCTGTTTTAGTCACCTTTTAACCTCCATGCCTAGCAGAGGGTCTGGGACCCATTTCCTGCTTGTTTAGAGAAGAACAAATACACTCATGCATTGATGGATGGATGAGTTGAACCCAGGCTTCTCAACTCCCAGTGTCGATTTCCTCTAGCAGCTCTCTGTTTATTTTCCAAAACCCTTTGAAATTGGGAAAATTTGCCTGTTTGCTGCCTGCTTCATGTATTGGCCTTTCTCAAAACAGAGTAGACCTGTAGCATGCATTTCAAAAGGGGGATGTCTTATTTGCAAATGAGGAGGGTAGCAGATCTGAACACAGACCCGAAGGGCAAAGGAGTGAATCTGCACACACCACCCCAACTCCTTGCACTCAGTTGAAGGCAGCATTAGTGCATTTTTAATGGGATGGGAAAGGGGACGCCTGGAGAAGAGATGTTTGTGAATTATCTCCTCGGATTAAAGGACCTTTGAAATGGAAAGCACTAGCCCTCTGAGGCCTGCACTTTACGTTTTGGACTTTTAAATAAAAAGGAAAAAATAAAAAGAGGAAAAACACCACTGTGTTTTTGAACGCTTGTGTCATCGTTTTCTGCTTCCAGCCCTCCACTCAGCTGCTCTCAAAGGCAATGCTGAATGGGAGCGCTACAAAGGGGAGACTGGGGACACACATGGACCTGGTGCTGTTTCTGTCCAGGCAGCCGTAAGGGAAGGCAGCCCCTACCCTTCCTAAACCAATGCTGCCTTTACTGAAGTGGTAACGGGTCTGATTGAATTATGGGGGGAAGCGAAAGAGCATCTATCCTCGTGCTCTGTGGAGAAGTGAGATTGGAAGCCTTGAGTAGGAGGGGAAGCAGAATCCACCAGTCCCCAGGGCCCCCTCCTTCAATGACACTTTCTTCCTCAGTTTCCCCATCTGTCAAAACGGAAACAAAGCTTTCCTGGCTGTCTGAGGCGGTGTGGAAGGACTGCTTTAACAAATTGATCTGTGGGCAAAAAATGTGGGCAAGGGCAGAAGGGGCATGAGAGGGGCTTGAAGACTAGTGGTGACAAGTTCATACATTTGTTTCCTGTCAGTATGAGAGGTGGGGTGAGGCTGAGGAAAGGAGAGTGTTGGGCCATGTTTTCCTTGGAGCGTTTATGGCACATACCAGGTGCCACTGCCCACCCCCTCAATTGTATACGTAGCTATTTTTACTTAGATGATATGTCAAATCATGAGAGCAGAGGGATGAACTACTTGACCTACGGAAGACCTTTTTCAGATCACGATTCTGGGATGCAGATTTCTGCAGCAGGTCATTGCTCGGGGGATTGAAGACAATGCATCATCACTGAAAGGCATGTCCCCCTCCCAGCCCGCAGCGCAGGAATGGTTCCACTCATTAGCGGGCAGGCCTGTTGTTCAGGGGGCAGCCTGTTCTACTTAAGCAACTATTGTCTTCCTTCCTATTCAGCTGTCAGCTCCTTTCCCATGATGCTGCTGACTCTCAGCCTGAAAAGAGCGTTTTCCCTGCTGTGCCTGGCAAGTTCCAACCAAGGGGGCTGTAGGCCCTCCCTCTGCCTCAGAGAAAGAGCAGGCATCGTCCTGCTACCATGTAGGACACCCCAGATCTGCAAAAAAGAAAAAATAAAAAAAATGAGAAGGCAGATGAGTAAATTAATAACTCTTATTTATCTATATATACTCCTAGACACTCTTGGGGTTGGGCAAAGAGGTTATGTGGGGCCAAAACATGGCAGTCTAGGAGTTGGAAAAATTAAACACTGGGAGGTCCATTTAGGCTTCATTGACTTGTGTGTTTATTTTTTAGAAATTAGGCAAAACATGAAGCTATAATGTAATGTCACCTGGGGAAGTGTGAGGGCCAGAAGTCCAGATATTTCAACTCTGGAGCTAACAAAGTAGCTTTATCTGAACTCAACACGCTGCATGGCTGGTGAATGGCACTAAATCTCTTGGCCAGAGGGTGAGCTTTAGCCGACTCTTGTATCTGCTTGAAAACAGATTTTCTCCTGGACATGTAGCATTTTATGATATATACAATCGTGGTGGCCTTCCATTTGGAAAATCATGAGTCTCTCTAGAGACATCTCTCATAAATATAAAGGTATTTAGTTTTTTCTTTTTAAAAAAATGTTTATTGTTGAATGTATTATATATGTCCCCTTTTTTCTCCCATGAACTCACTGCAGCCCACTCCCGCCCCCGCCCCCTGCCCCAGGCTTATGCGTATACACACACAAGGTCTTTGATTGAAGTTTGGTTTTTGGATTCTAATTTATATGAAGACATTAAAAAGAGGGGAAGTAGAAAAAAATCCTATAATTTTGTACAAATTGTGGAGTTTTAATTATTATTATTAAAGAAATATTCCAAAAAATGAAAACTAGTACTTGGCACCCCCAACACCAGTGCAGTCTTTCTCCTACTGAAACATAAGTTTTTGGGGGTGAAAAAGACAGGTTTTAGGAAATTCTAGAAATTAAGGGGACCATGGAAGAAACACAGGGCTGCAGAGCAGCAGAAGGTAAATTTCCATAGAATGGGGGAGCTGAAAAGCTGCAACAGGTATATTTCCATAGAATGAGGAAGCTGGGAACAGCAAAAGGTCTGTATTTACAAAATAAAGGGAAGGAAGCGTTTCATCCAGAAGGAGAAGAAGAAGGCCCAAAGGGAACAGGAAAACAATAACAACAAGGAAGGGCGGGGGAACCTCACATCTCCCACTTGAGATTCAACCTTTGAACTCAGGAGTTACTATAGTAACCATCTAAGGAAATAGTGACCAATCAGAGGGGATATCAAGGCACAAGAATCTGTAGCCTTTACCCTATAAGCCATAAGGAAAAGGAACTCAGTAGGATCCTTTTTCCCACTCCAAGTGAGACTCCACTCTGTGGGACTCTTTCCTCCACCCCACACGGGAATCTGTATTGTTCTTCGATAAGTCTCCACCTTTACTATACCATCTTCTGTCCGTGGATTCATTCCTTGACTCCGGAGGACAAAGAATCCAGGTTCCAGCCCAAAAATTCCGTATCACTACTTCTGGGGTATCCTGTTTGGAAGGTTCCAGAAAGGACAAGCCAGCCCTAGAATTGCTGTGGCATCCGTCCTGGGGTTGCTGGTGATGAAGGTGAGTAGAAATTCTGGCTTGGAAAAGAAGGGAAGGTGAAAAGTTCACGAGCTATTTGAAGCTGAAAAAAATCAAAATTGTATAACCATTAGAGGAAAGAGAGGAGGGAATTTCTAAAATTGCTAACGGGATGAATTTGCCTCTTCTCCCTGGGGAGGCAGGTTCATCCTACACTCAGGATGTTACGGATCTCTAGCCTTTCCTGCTGTCTTATGAATCTGGGGGCCATGTGACTTCTCTTTTCTTTGCTTCACTCTCTGGCATCCTGTCTCTTCCTCCACCTCAGGCTTTCAGATAACCAGCCTCCTGGTGCCAGGTGACTTGCTCCCGTTCAACATAATTGAGTCTTCACATTCACATGAAGCCTGGGCCCCTTCGGTGCCGACCAAGCCTGGTAATTAAAATGTCCCCTTCATCTTTAATTGCTTCATTTAACATCTAGTGCAATGGTTCAGGAGCGCTCCTGCCCTCTGAGGCGATCGGGTCTGCCCTGGATAACTGACAAGCAGTACCTCTTGCCCCTGGAGCAGGCGTAGGCCTCCACTTGAGGGCTGGGCATCTTCGAATCCCAGCCTCCTCTGACCCCTACCCTTTTCTCACTTGTGTGGGACATTACGGTATTTTTAATTTGCTTTGTCTTCCTGGGCGTCAAGTGGGGCCATCACTGCCCCCTCTCCCCAATACAGAGGGTAGGGCATTGCATCTCACAGCCAACCTCGCCATCACACCGAACACATGTTCTGACCTGAGTCAGAGGCAGGGCTGGGGAGAAGCTCTGGGCTGGGAAGGGCCAAGTCAGAGCTTGAACCCCAGCCCTACCAGTTCCTGGCCTCCCAACATCTCATCATGGCACTGGGCATGCCCCGACTGAGTTCCCTCCAGCCCCACTTCTCTCATTTGCAAATGGCTAGTGATATGCAAACACAAGGTGGCTATTGGGACATGAAGAAACTTTGGTAATATCTTAAATACATTACAAAGAATTTGTCTTTATTAAATTTTCTCAGAGGCCATCTGGGAATCCCGAGTGTGACTGGAAAACCTGCCTCTCACCTGCATCCTCTATATGTTGCTGAGGGAGAGAAGGTGATGGCTAAACACCCCTGTACATGAGTTGTATATGGCAGAAGGGGGTGATAATGATTATGGAAAGCACTGCTGCAAGAATCTTCAAGGTTGTTATTTTTTTTACCTCCTTTTTCTAGAATTTTCTTTATTTTATTTTATTTTATTTTAATTTATCTTTATTGTTCAGATTATTACAGTTGTTCCTCTTTTTTCCCCCATAGCTCCCCTCCTCCCATTTCCCACCCCAACTTCTGTCCTTGCCCCCCCACTGTCCTCATCCATAGGTGTACAATTATTGTCCAGTATCTTCACGTACCCCCAACACCCTTAACCCCACAAAATTGTCCGTCCACTCCATTCTATGCCTCTGAATTTTCTTTCTAAAGAAAGCATGGCTGGGTGGCAAGGGTAGTTTCCTTCCCACCAGAGGATTCTATGCTGCCACAGGTGTCCTCCTGAGAAAGGGTGAGCAGCAATAACTTTTGTTCATAATTTGAAGAAATGGTCAATGTGGCAGCTTAGGGTTAGATTTGCTGAAACACTTTCCTGTGTCAGGAAATGTCTAGCAAAGTGGTCTTGAGTATCCCTTGGAATCAACAGAAGTTATCTCGCTGATACTAAGACCCTTCACTGAAAGTGAAGAAATAAAATGCTCACGTATCACCATGTTTATCTGGATCTTTTTTCAATGGCTTAACAGTGCCTTGAATCCAACAACTTCTATCTCTTAAGCATCAACAAGTATTAAGGCTCCTTTTTTAAGGGTGTGTGTATGTGCATATGCGTGTGCGTGTGGGTGTATGCATACATATGTGTGCACCTGTGCACTTGTGGTTGGATGGCATAAGGGAGAGGGAGATCCACCACTTCTATATGGGGTGAGAACCTATGAGCAGATAAGTCCAAGAATTGGAATCTTGAACAGACTTGGTTATCTGGGGGAATATCAACCCTTGAGGACTGTTAGATTTAGCAAAAAAAAAAAATAGAGGATACCCAGGTAAATTTGAATTTCAGATAAATGAAGTTGTTTTTTTTTAGACTGTGTATGTATAATGCAATATCTGTGACACACACAATAAACAATTATTTGTTGTTTATATGAAATTCAATTTTAGCTGGGCATCCTGCATTTTATCTGGCAACCCTTTGTGGAGTAGGGGCGGCAAGAATATTAGAGTCTTTGGATTATGAGAAAATATATAACTGTTAATGCTCTTCCAAGTTTTACAGTGACCGAGAGCTAGAAACTTGGAGGTAAGAGGTTCAAGATCTTGTACTCAATTAAGTGCTTAGAAAAATATTCTGCTGTATAGCTGAGGACAATAGATAGGCTGAAAAAAATCTCCTGGTCATTCAGCATAGGCTCTGTATTTATTCAGGATCAATTTCTCTTAACCTTTTATTTGAAAGCATTTATTGAGTACCTACTGCGTTCTAGGCATTATGTTTAGTCCTTACTATGATAGTAAGCCTATTGTAGCACTACTGTGGATGACTTAAATTGCAAGGGAAAAGAACAGATGCACTCAAGAAAGCTCAAGAAAGTCAAAGAATATGTTTTATTATCTCAGATTTTCTCTACATTTTTAATCTGTTCTCCTTTCCACCAACCAGTGTCTTTCTACTGACACATATCCCATATGGTCCCAAATGGTTATCCCAACACCCAAGATTATATAGCCTTACGGTTCCAATACCGACCCTCAATATTGAGGCAAGTGTCTCTATGTATCTGAGTTTAAATCCTTGGAAATAAAATTGATTGACCAGCTTGTCTTTACGGTACTAGTTATAAGATGCTCATCAGCCTCTTATGTATTTATGGGTTTTGTGTCAAGTGTCCTCTCAAGGTTCAGTCAGATGATGGTTAGAACAGAAGACCTTGAAAAATTGTCTAGTACATTCTGTTCCTTGTTTTCCTATTTTCTCACACATTTAGTTCCAAAAATTTCCCTCAATAAGTAACTATTTTTAAAGCTTACTGGTGAAGAATGAAGGATCTGGAGTCAGGCAGACTGAGTTTGAATCTTGTCTATACCATTTTAGTTCTATTATGTCCTTTAGAAAGTTACTTAATTCTTTCTAGTGTCCTCACCCATAAAAGTGGGAATAATGATAGCAACAACCTCATAGGATGGCTGTAATAAATACATGGTAAGCACTTAGACTGGATCAGGAGGTGAGCACTTATCAAATGGTAGCTATTATTATTAGTATATTTCAATATACAAGCACATATTTACCCAGTCTCTTCCCATCAGAAGACAATGTGATGTCATGACCTGCTACTACATTCAGAGTTAATGACAAAAGGGTCATTTCAAATGCTTATTTTAGGTGATGTTCATTTCTCTCCTGGTTGTATTCCTATAGACTTAAGTGCTAAACTTATAAAATTTGAGATAAAAAACAGACTATTATGATAATAAAAATATATATAATTATAATAATGGTTTCTACTCAAAAGAGGAGAAAAAAGAATACAAGAGGACATATGCCCTATTTGCAGGCTAGCCCTTCAGCCTACAACATCAGCCTACAATGGTCCTCTAAATACAGCCATTTGTATTTGAGGGTGATGGAAACTTCCACAGCACTTGCGCCATTGATGATTCAGTATTGGAGCAGGTCAGTATAGGTTAAGGATGCATTTCCCGGCCAAGTCCTTGGCTCAGAGAACTTGAGTTTTCAGGGTACCTTAGATAAGCTTCTTTGTCCTGTTTTGGTGCCCTACTAGACTAGCCATATCTCCAACATCAGTCTATAAAGGGATTTCTTTCAGCAAAGAAAATTCTTTCCTAATTCTAGTCCTTTCTAAAAAGGCTGCTCTTGATCAGGCCCCTCCCCTCTCTTCTCAACTCCCCAGGACTCCCCGCCCCCACCCCAAGGCTGATGGAGTCCCCTGATGTAAGAGGGAAAGGGAGCTGCTGAAGACTTGTATGCCGTATATCTTCATCAGTGTCTGGGCAGGTGAAAAGGGAGAGGCTGACTCAATTAAGTGGAAGGGGAGGGGGGGAAGGGGCAGTCTTGGTAAGGTTTTAGGAGAGGGTGATGCTAAATCAAGCCCACGATTTCCAAAGTGTCAACAATGAAAATCAACACTGAACCGGTCTGTGGTAAAATTTTAAAGGAACATTTTAATGAAAAAATTACCATCCTTGAAATTATTTTGCAAGTAATTGAGTAAAATTCCCTAGTGAAACATGTTTGGCGTCAAGTTCTGGAAAATGCTTCCTCCTCTTTGTTCCCTAATGGACAGAAGCACAAACAGTCTCTAATCACATGAAACACAACTCCCCTTCCCAGCCTGTGATTGTGGTGGGGACCAGGGGAAACGCTAGTTAAGGACTCTGTCAACTTGTCCATTAGGAGCTGGAGTTATGTGGAAGTGGTGTGTGTTTTCTTTCTTTCATTTTTCTTTCTCCTTCCCCTGAAAGAGTTCAGATCACAATCGTTTCCAGTGCGGCTGAAACTTTGACATAGATTGTCAGCAGGGGAGTAAATTATCGGCAACCAACTTTACAGCTCTTAAAAAGAAAATGAATGCGGCTTTGATTTGCAGGGGACCAAACTGGCTCTCTGACCTTCGTGTTTGCAAGGCTCCTGCAGACTTGGAAATTGGGTTCATGCCTGCTTTAGAGACGCCAGGGAAAGCAGAGGCTCTTGGTCTCTTGCTTTGGGAAGCAGACTCCCCGGTTTCCCTTCTCTCTTTGGAGTTCATCCTCCCCTCCCCGCACTGGTCCCCTTTCTTCACTGTGATCTTGTTTCTCATCTTGGTTACCAACAGTCCTCAACTTGGCAATACCATGTTTGCAACAGAAATGTTTTTAAATTCAAGAAAAATGGCAATCTGAAAGCCAGGACTGTTGTTCAAAAGCATCTCTCCTTCTGTTCTTTTCAGTTAGAACTGCTTCTGTTCTAGACCCTCAGGAAGAAAAGGACACAGGAGCAGGGCTTGAATGGGCTTCAGCAACAGGCTAAGCTCTGGTCACTCAGGGCACAGTTACTTCCTCAAGGAGGCTAATCCCAAGGGCAAAGGTAGAACCCTAAAATTCTTGTAACAAGTAAAAAAGAATTGGGTAAGTCATCATGAAAGGAAAAAGGGCCAGCTCAGACGCTGGTTTATGCAATGGATACCTGACTTGTTTCCTTCTCAGGAAATTCAAGGCACCCCATATCATCAGAGTGGCGCGTAAGTTCCTCATCCTCATCCTGGTGGGATTTGGGACCATCAAAGGCATGGCCCCGCCCTGCTCTTCCGGGATAACTTCCTCCTGCTCCCTGGTCATGCTGGCGACAGACAGCTAGGCTACCTTCCTCCTGGGACCTACCGGCCTTCCCCACCTCCATGCCCCTGCTTATGCCACTCAGCTGGGTCAGAGAGCTTTCCTCTCAACCCCCACCACTGAGTTCTGTTGAATTTCAACTTGGTTTTTACCAAATGCCACCCCAATATTTACTAGATACCATCTCAGGACAGTATCCCTTTCTGATCATCCCAACTCTAACTTCCTCTCCCTTCTCTGAAGGCCCTTCATGGGCCCTGGGAATATCTGTGCATTTCTCTTCCTTTCTATATGGCGAGAGTTCCGGCTTACATTTGAGATCACAGCAGTGACTGATTCCCAAGACTCTGGCTGATATTTCACTGGGGAGGCCAATCCTTCTCGTGCACTCGGAGGAGTGCGCTCATTCCTTCTCCCTTTCAGCGGGGCTCCCTTGTGAAGTGGAACAAGCAGAGCGGAGCAGCCCTGCCTGAGGATCAGCTAGAGTAAACCGCCTCCTCCCTTGTGCAGTTTCAGGATCTGGACAAGCCTCTTCCAAGCAAAAACGTCCCTACTCTTTGGCTGCTACCTTGTCTAGAGAGCTAGACCTCTGGCTCCCCAGTGAGAATGACCATGTATATTCAAATACAACTGGAAGACACATAAGTCATTTAAATTCATACTAGGAGTAAATGGCTGATATAAGTGATTTATTAAAAACACATTTTGATGAGGTCTGTGGCTCTGGGTATTGAAAAATGAAAGGAAAAATGGGTACCAGAGAGGATGTGGTATCTGGGAGTGACTGATGAATAATTAGGCTGTTCACAACTGAGCCTGGGGCCAGGTCGAATTGAGCAATTCCTTCAATCAGTAGAAACTTCTAGTCTATCCTGCCCATTTTCCAAATCTGGGCAAATTCTGAATTCTCTAGGCAGGGCTAGACCTCATGCTATGGGGGACGAGGACCTACTATGTACTAGGGACTTCTGATAATCTACTTCCTGCTTCATTCATTGACTGGAAGGCTTTGCTCTATGTTAGAGAGAAAAATGCCTCAATTGTTTTTAATCTTAGTGAAAATAAAGAAGCAGCCTTTTTCTTGGAAAGAGGTGGAAAATGAGAGAAATTCTAAGGTCATTACGCACCCACAGGGAAAGGAAATAAACCCTCATTTGCCTTGGGGTGAGTGAATCCCTCCCCTCCCCACCCCCACAAAAATCTCATTACTCATGTACCCCAACTCCACTGTCTGTCTTCTAGCCTTCATTGGCTATGCTTCCTTCCTTCTGTCAAGTTTCCCCTCCCAATTCAATTTCAAATTGAATCCCTCCCACTTTCTCTTATTCAGACCCAGAGGAAATGAAGAACAGCTGGTCACCATCTTCCTTGTGATAACCCTTCATATGGTGTAATTTTATTTCCTTAAATTAATGACAGTGTGTTGGGTGTCTTCCATCCCAGACACATTTTAATAGATGCTTTTGACATACGGAGAACCGAGGGAGAGACAACAATGCCTCTTTCATGTTTGGGCACATCCTAGATTTGAATTCGGCTGAATCTCAACAAAGCTGGCGTCTCTGGTTGGAGACAGAATTTAGAGGTGTTTACACATTCAACAGTCCCTGTGAGCAGAGCCGCGTAACCCTGTGTGATGTGCCCTTGAGTAAGGCAGAATGGATTACGCAACTTCAAAACCTACTTATTCAACTGAGATCAATTATTTACTAACCTGATAATATTGCTGCCGTGGTCGATGAGCCTTCCAGTGAGAAAAATCATTCCTCATTTTTCCGTTTGCCAGCATTGTTTTTGAACAAGGCAAGAAAAAATTTATATTGGGTGGGCTTTGGAGACCTGTTCAATGTGTGGCAGTACTGGGGAATGGAATGGCATGCTTAGAAACATCCAGATCTCTAAGTTATTTTCTAAGTTGTTCTCCAAGGTTGAAATCGTAGAATTCTGCTTCCCTCCATCTTCCTATGTTCAGTGATCCAAGTCTTTTAACTCATCTGCTGTGATTGACTGTTTGTGTCCCCTCTGAAATTTTATGTTGAAACCCAATCTCTAAGATGATGGGTGGTGATTAGATCATGAGGGTGGCACTCTCATGAATGGAAATAGCTGTGCCCTATGAAAGATGTCCCAGAGGTTGTGTAAGGACACAGCTAGAAGATGGCTGTCTATGAACCAGGATGTGGGTTCTCGCCCAACTACACTGGAACCGGGTCTCAGACCTCTAGCCTCCATAACTCATAAAACTAGACATAAGACATTCTGTTCCAGCAGCCCAAATGGACTAAGATACCACATTTCCAGAATTACTCATTTCTTCCCAATCTGTAACCACCACCTTTGACCAGGTTTTGTTATTTTGGTTTTAGACTTTTGTATAGCTTCCTAAATGGTTTCTCCTCTTCCAGGATTCTTTTGTTTTTGGAATTCTTCTCTCTCTCTCCCTCCTCCCCTTCTCCATCCACCTTCCTCTCTCATTTTTCTTGCCTTCTGCCTCTTTTGTTTAAAGCATATTTTGGTCATGCCAGCATTTGTCTCCTAGCCCCGCCAGTTACTAGCCAAATGATCTTGGACTACCTACTGAATCTTCCTTTGCCTTGATTTCCTCATCTGTACAATAAAGAGGTTGAAGGTTGTCCCTCTAAGGAACCTCAGAGTTCTCATTTTCTGAGAACAGCTTTCCACGATCAAACTCAAATGTCACCTCTTTTCTTACAACTTTTCTAATGGGTCAGTTAATGAAACCTTACCCTTTTCTGAATGATGACATCATTTTTAATGTGTATCTTCCAACTCTTCTCACTTTCTGTTTATATCACGTTCTGTCTTCTTGTGGGGGAGACTCTGCATCTTCCTAACTATATATTTTATTCCTCCCATGACCTACTAGTAGCTGGCACTAAAAATATGATTGTTGATCTTTACAGGGACAGTAGGCAGTAAGCTTGGGATTTGGGCATGGACATCAGTAAGGGGAGGCAGAGTCCATCAAAAGCAAATTCCCTGGTTTGGGCCATGGCCGGGGCCCCCCTCCCTCCATGGTCAGAGGGGGTGAGACAGTGAGTTTATCTGTGGGAGCTTCAAAGAAGGGCTCCATTTGTATCAACATAGTGTCTAGTATATACAATGTACTCAATAAATGTAGGAATGAATGAGGAGAGCAGAGATGCGTAATGCATAACATTGGTAATTCATTGTCACTGTACATTTCCAAACACTCCAGTTTTGCCCTCATCTGACCCCCAAATACCAACTTGGAACATATAATAGCATGTATATTATTATCTCTTCTTTGTAGACTTGGAAGTTGCATATCTAAGAAACTTGAGCAAGGTGTTGCATAGCACTCATGTGTTGGATACTGAAGATAGAGAGAGGGATAGAAATACCCCTGGCCATTTATGAGCTCATAGTCTTGAGAGGAAGGAAGACAGAAAGGCAGACAAGAAGTGCCCGTTACCACATAGCATTCGGTCACAGTACCTGCTGTGATGGCAGTGCCCCAGGAGAGGACAGCTGAATGGATGAAGGAAGGAATCCAAGAACAGCACTGCTTGAGGGAAGTCTTGGAGGATGAATAAAAGCAAGAGCAAGGACTCAGGTACCCCCCCACTCCCAGCCTAGCAATATTTCTCTTTGAGTAGAGAAGTACCCAAACTCCAAGTTTTTTTTCTGATTTGCAGCTGAGTCACCCTCGCAGCTGCAAAAACCCAGTAGGTTTAGTCTCTGTGCTCTGGAAAAAGGCCAGTGCCACATACTGAAAGCTATAAAGGCACAGGTACCTTTTCACATAGAAGTCACGGTATAACTGCGGGGACAGAAAGGTCCCCCCAAGATCAGCTGTCCCTTGCAAGCCCTCCGGCCTTGGCGCTCTGGTTTGGAAGACAGCCGGTACCGGCCCGTCTGCAGCTGGTGTGTGTCTGCTCGCTGGGCCTGGCCTGCTGCGGTCTGGGCTGGCGAGACAAAGGGGTGAATGGTCTGAGGTCTGGAAAGGTGGGAAAGGGAGGCGGGCAGAGGAGGGACTGGGTGGCTGGGTGACTGACTAATTGCTTTGTTAGGTGATGAAGGCCTTTCAGCAACAACAACAGCTACTCGAAGGCCCATTGCTTAAGTGCTTTTCATCATCATTACCTCCTGTCATTAGTCCCATCAGCTGCTTCCAGCAGCTCATTGCTAGTCAGGGGCCATGGCATGTCGCAGACGCCCTCTTGTTTGTAGCTGTCCCTCTCTGTCTCCATCCAGAGCCAGGCCCCCTGTTCCTCTACGCTCTCTTTATTCAGCCGTCGGTGCCCAACCTGTCCCTATATTTCACGGGTCCATCTGTTAGTGGGCTGATGGCTGTCCCTGCTCATTTGTCCTTCGACTATTAGATTGAGGGAGCAGTGAGGTCTGTTGCTGCCTTGCACTGGCCCTGCGGCCCTCTCCTGAGTGTGGTGACTCCCATCCTGCCCTATAACCTAGCACTGCATACCTATTCACTCAGACCCCCGCTGTGCTCTGCCTAGTCCCATGAGGACGACACAGGAGTGGGTTACTTGCTCTAGGGACCTCAGAAAGAATGACTCTCTCTTCAGTCCAACTGTGCCTAGGCTGTGTCAGGACAGCCACTAGTTATACTGCGAGTGATTACCCGAGTGCTGACTGGTGCCAGGCAGTGTGCTGGTACCCATATGCCTTCTTCATCCTCCCAGGGCACTGAGATAATGTTATCTCCATTTTACAGATGTGAACACCAAGCCTCAGGGAGGCCGAGTGACTTCATTCAGATCACATTAGCACGCCCCAGTTTTTATGACCTCTAAGTTGTATTCAGAGGTCACTATGCGTAGCTAATGAGTTTATCCCTTAATTAGACCTGCAGAAGAGTGATATGAAGGTAGGAATTGGAACCGCACAGAGTAAGTTAAATTCCTGCTTTGAGCACATAAGAGGTAAACGACAGTTGGCAAATCATTTGCCCTCTTCGGCTCTTGGTTTTCTTATCCGTAAAATGGAGATCTAAATCTACCTCAGTATCATCGCTGCTGGGATTAAATGAGATAATGTATGAAAAGTGTCTGGTACAGAGTCTTCAAGAAATGGTGGCATTGTGTAGACTATAACTGCTAATAAGGGTCACAGTTGGGAAATCCTGGCGGGGGTGGGGGAGCGGGAGAAGGGGGGCTTACAGGAAGTGATGGCGTTTACCTTGTTTTATTCGAATTGCTGGGTGTTCAATGTGTGTTTCCTTCCTTTTTAATACTTGCATACCAATCAAAATTAATTGCGTTATACTGTGTTGGTAACCAATGGCCCTGAGTCGTACTGGCTTACACAGCAAAGGCTCACTTCTCCCTCTGTGCCATGTGTCACACCTTGAGTTGCTGGGGTTCTGCCCTATGGTCATCGTCACTGCAGAGCTTGGCTGAAGGGACATCCCCTGGCTGGGGTGCCCTCAGTGGTGGTGGCAGAGGGATGGACATGGCAGAACTCTGAAAGCCTCTGGGTGGAAGTGACACCTGCCACTGCTGCCCACATTTCATTGGCCAAAGCAAGTCATGTGGTCCCTGAGGAGCTCAGTAATGAAGGTGTGTAGGTTCTCTCCCAGAAGAAGCACTGCGGGGAGTGGGAACCAAAGCTTTTAGCAAAGAGTAAGACGATCTGCTCTGATTGGAGCTGCAGTTGATTTCCATGGTCTCAAAACTTCCTTAGTTTGTTTGGTCTCCTCCTAGGTACCGCTCAGATTTGCCCAGGAATTTTAGGTTTGTTTGTGTCGGTTTTGATGAACCAATAGATTGCCTAAAATAACAAAATACCCTTAGGTCCTAGTAAAAATATTTTTGTTGCTGAAATTCCTGAAGGAAACATAACTGTTATTGCACATCTAAAGACTCTAGTCCCTTTTTCTCTACTAGAATAACTTTTTTTGTAATGCTATATTTGATAATGTGATATTTCTTAGGAATGTGACCATGTTTCATAGCTGAAAATTATGCCCTTTTTTATTATTCAGAAATGTGAATGGGTATAGCTTTTGGTTGCCCCACATTCCAGAAAAAGGTGAGAAGCATCAGACACTGCCCCAAAATTGTCATTTTCCCTGTGCATGTCTCTGGTGCCCTAACATAGTTTTATCTTGGTTTTGCTTTATTTATTCTCTCTCTCTCTTTTTTTACTTATTCTCTCTCTCTCTCTCTCTCTCTCTCTCTCTCTCTCTCTCTCTCTCTCTCTCCCTTCCTCCCTCCTTCCCTCCTTCCCTCCCTCTCTCTCTCTTTCATAGTCGGCTACTATATTATCAGTTTTTGATAGGTAGGGACTGTTTCTCATGCCCATGTCCTTTCTAGTACCTAGTCTTGCTTCACATAAGGTCTCGACTTGAACTTGGCCGTTTCCCTCTGCTCCTCAGGTTAAAAGCTGTAAGAATGTTTTCTCCTCCATGGGAAA
Organism: Murina feae; assembly: GCA_004026665.1. Lineage (NCBI taxonomy): Eukaryota > Metazoa > Chordata > Mammalia > Chiroptera > Vespertilionidae > Murina > Murina feae. The sequence continues at coordinate 4,303 of PVJC01001990.1, read as the reverse complement.
TAAAGCAGGTTCTTGCTAATTATTCCTAAGGGTTATACCTCCATCAGCCCTAGGTTGCCCTTTCAAAGCCCAATGTCAACTATGCAAGTTGGATGCCAATATGTTTTTCTTTCATTCTCACCCCATCAAATATTTGCTCGTGCAGAACATATTTAGGGATGGTGTGTCTATCTGCTCTGCGGGGTGGGTGGGAGTTGGCAGGGGTAAGAGTGAGAAGGAGGGAGGTTTTGGGGAAAGTTATGGGAAATTGCAAAACAAGAAAAGGATTGTATACCTTGCTATTTGGCAGAAAAACAAAAATGATATGAAACCCTGATAGAGTCTGTTATATTAAATTGAGAGGGAAAAATGTTTTTCTGCTTTTCCTGGCTGAGCCCTAGGGTTCAGAACAGAGGATGATGTCTGCTCTAGCGGATACATCAACTTTTGTCTAAACACAAGAGCAAGGGACAAAGGCTAGGAGAGTACCACACAGATTGATGCTGTTACCTATCTCTAAATAGCAGGGCATGAATCAGGAGCATTCTCCTGACCTCGATGATAATGAGTTCATTATGGCTCACTTAATAGTCAGTGTGACTGCCTAGTTTACCAATGCTTGGAGTTCAGTACACAATGCTAAGCATGAGGTGAGTACATGAGGGTCTTTGAGCTGCCTCACCTGGGGTCTCACTGCTGCCGCCTAGGATTCCAGGTGTTCCAGGGATCTCAGTTCTCTGCACATGTGCCCAGACCACTGTGCTGCCCGCTAGATACCCTGGTTCTCCCTGCACCAGCCTCCATGATGCTTTCCGCTGTCATGGACACACACTCTTTTTGTATTTTTGGATTCCTGGGCTAGATAAAGTAGACAAGCACTGCTGATAAGCTTCCACATGATATAGAGGCAGGTGGGAGATAAGAGAGGGACTCAGAAAGGGGGAGTGAGTTGGTGCCTTCCACCCTCCATTCACATAGTATTTTGTTATTGCACAAAGCCCTTGTGCATTCATATTTATCACGATGGTGTGGAAGTAAATAACTGCTCCCTGACTCATAGGCCTGAATCCCAGCACTACTGACTCATTTTAACTTATTAAATAGTAGAGGCCCAATGCATGAAATTCATGCACTGGTAGGGTCCCTAGCAGCTGCTGGATGCTGGCCAAGTACTCCCACCCTTTCCCTAGCCCACCCCGCCCCCTGGTCCAACTCCGGTTGAGGGGACAATTTGCATACTACGCTTTTATTATATTGGATATTTTGAGTACCTCCTACACTCTGCAGAGCTCTGGGGGATACAAATATGAAAGAGTCCTCATTCTTGCCTTTTAGAGATTCAGCATTTGGTAGAGAAGCATGCAAACACATAAAAAAGTGATAAAAGTACAATAGATAATACTTATGAAGGCACAGTACATGGCTTTACATATCAACCAATGAGTGTGAGCTATTATGAACATTATCACTGTTATCATTATTAACTGCTAAGAGAAGTGTGCCACAAGGTCACTAAGGCTAGTTTGTACCTGGGGTGTGAAGTGGGGACGCAGGTGAAGGCTTCAATGGAGAAATTGCTTTTGACCAGAATAGAAGACCTGTAACTGAGCAAGTTGGAGATGGGAAGCTTGGTGGGGGAGGGAGAGGGTGGAGGAAGACAATCCATATGGAGGGAACCATCTGCCTCATGCAGGAATGCATGGGCGAGTGAGTGCGTGCATGTGGGAGCGGTTTGGCTTGGCTAGGGTGCAACAGGGAGTTTGAGTGGTGAGAAGTAAATGAGGGGCCTCCTATACTGGTTGGATCTTATCTTCCCGGTTACAGGAATGGAAAGCATTTCACATATTTCAATTCGATTTTCATTTCAGAAAGCTCACTACTCCTGGTTAATCATATGCAAATGCACAACAGTGAAACACCTAAAGACCTCAGTTTTCCCACATGTAAGGGGCATAATCCCCACCAGTTAAGCATTTACATGTGTCAAATCAAAATGATTTATCACATAAGAAGGCCCTAACGGGTTTGGCTCAGTGGATAGAGCGTCAGCCTGTGGACTGAAGAGTCCCATGTTTGATTCTGGTTAAGGGCGCATGTCCGGGTTGGGCTCTGCGGGCTTCATCCCTGGTTGGGGGCCTGCAGGAGGCAGCCAATCAATGATCCTCTTACACCATTGATGTTTCTAACTCTCTTCCCTCTCCCTTCCTCTCTGAAATCTATCTATCTATCTATCTATCTATCTATCTATCTATCTATCTATCTATCTATCTATCTGGTAAAGGTCATCTTTTTCAAGGTGTTATCTTAAAATAATCGTATCATCTGCCGAATTACTTCAGGGCAGTAATTCCCTACTCCTCCCTTTCTCCACAGTTGTAAACATCTTCTGGTCTCTGTTCAAGTTATTTCTGCTTTAAGAAACCTGCATTCATGTTCTATTACTGTTTTAAGAATTACCACAAACATAGTAGCTTAAAATAATGATCTCACAGCTTCTGTAGGTGAGGTGTCCAGGTATTGCTTAGATGGGGTTTTTTGCTCAAGGTCTCACAAGACAGAAGTCAAGGTGTCACCCAGGTCTCATTCTTTTCTGGAGCTCAGGGTTCTCAAGCTCACAGGGGTGTAGGCATAATTCAGTTCCTTGCATTTGTAGGACAAAGGCCCCTACTTTCTTGCTGGCCATCAGCCAGGAGTTTCTCTCAGCTGCTAAAGGCTGTCTGCCCTTTCCTGCCACGTGGCCCTTGCTACAACATAGCAGTTTGCTTCTCAGGGCCGACAGGAGAGCATTTGCTGCGGCTTGGAATCTCTAACTTCTTCTGTCTCTGACCTCTAGACCCCTTTTGAAAGGGTTCATCTGATTAGTTCAGGCCCAACCACACTCAAGGAGAAGGGATTATACAGGGCATGTACCCCAGGAGATGAGAGTCTCGGGGACCATCTTAGGAGCCTACCTATACAACTTCCTTACTACCTTATAAGGGAGTTCTTCACCTTTAGGAAAATTCTTAGATTTTCTGTGTAGTCTGTTACCATCTACTCCATGTAAACACTCAAATGTATTTGGCTTCGGATGATATTTGAACTGTTGCTGGTCTAATTATTTCAACTTCCAGAGCCAGGAGGATGCCTTTCTGTCCTATATAATAAAAGGCTAATATGAAAATTGTCCCCTCAACTGGGAGTTTGACCAGGGACCAAGGGCCAGGGCTGGCCAGCCAACTACCCATGGCCCCTCTGCCTGGCTGGCCACACCCCTGGTAGACACCCCCCACCCAATGGGGAGCAGGGCTGGCCGGCCAACCTCCTGAGTCCCCTCCCCTGGCTGGCCTTGCCCCATCAGCCCTGATGGGGCCAGCTGACCTGACCCCACCCATGCATGAATTCATGCACTGGGGCCTCTAGTTTCTTTATATCTATCTGTACCCCACCCCCCATCCTATTGCTGGGGAGACTAGAAGCTTAAAAGGTGCTGGCACTTTTTTGTTTACTTTTTCATCTTGTCTTGAAATTTGCCCTACATATGTTCTTTGTTGCCATGCTAATGATCACAGAGCAAGGACCCTGCCAGGTAAGAATGCTCAAAGGCCTCAGGAGAACCCCCTGGAATTCCATGCCACATGATATCTTTGTGGAGGCAGTCAGCGCCGTCCTGTAGATTGGAGATACTGAATTTTGGAGCCCTGAGGTAACTGGAGAAACAGCCCTTTTTCTGTGTGAACAGAAATAAACTCTGCTTTAAGAAAACCTCACTCTCTTTCAGTTAAAGCCTAGCAGAAGCCTAACTAAAGCATAGGTTCCCTCTAATAGGCGATCTACCATTGAACTCAGTTCCTGTTTTTCTTTTGGAGACTGGGTTTTAAAGGAGAGCAACTGGGTACGCCTCAAATCAACTTCCAAATATTTTATCTCTTAGGATTAACCTTCCAAAGAAGGTGTAGTGTGTTTGAAAAACAAATGCATAGCAAACGCCCTTTGAAGCAATCCATGTCCAGCCAACTCACCGAGCTGACAAGTCCTTAGAGATGATTTAAGCATACAAACTGCTTCCCTCGCAGCGAGTAGAGCTTGGAGCTTCTCCTTTGTTAACACTACCTCTGGCTATTGCACAGCACGATCACGCAATAACTTTTGATGTTGAGTTTGGAAAAAAAAAAAAAAAGTCTTGTCCCTGTTTATTTTGTTTACATTTGCCATAAAGGCAGATTGTCAAAACAGAACCATTAAATATATGTGGGTGCATGGTCTTATCCTCGTCAGGTCCCAATTCAACCCACCCACATTGTTTATACAGACTGGTGTTTAAAGTTGGAAGATGGTTGTGTAT